>QLOT01021650.1:0-41836 GCA_003313875.1 Russula aff. compacta | reverse complement strand
CCAAGGCGACTACGGTCTCGACACAGGCGTTGGATTTACCCTCAGCGTTAGAGATCCCTCCGGCTGCGACCGCAGACCAGACACCCAGGATCTCAGCCCTGAGTGCCACAGCAAGCACGGTCTCGACACCGGTGTTGGATTTACAGACGACGCCAGAGGTCCCTTCGGTCGCGACCACGAACCAGGCTCCCCCGATTCCAGCCTCGAGTGCCATAGCGACGAAGGTCTCGACACCAGATGCTCCTTTGGCTGTGAACACAGAGCAGGCACATGAGATCGCAGTCTTGAGCGCCACAGCAAGCACGGTCTCGACACCGGTGTTGGATTCACCCTCGACGCCAGAGGAATCTTCAGCTGCGAACACAGGCCAGGCAACCGCGTCATCAGCCTTGAACATCATAGCGACAACGACCTCGACGCCGGCGTTGCCTTTACCTTCGACGCCGCCCCTGGATGAGACTCTGACCCATGTATCCTCCTCAGCTGACAGCCTGACCATAACTGGTGGGAGCGCTCTGGAGATAGCTACTGCGCCAATTGGAAATTCTATCGATCCATCGATCCAGAATAGCGAGATCATTGACCCCACGTCCATATCACCCACAACCACCGTCGCCGTTGGTTCATCCGTCTCGAGTGGCAATGCGGGCACTCCGCTCACCACTCCAGCCCCTTCAGATACAGTCCTGAGTGGAGGTGGTTTGGCTGTTTCGACACCTTTCATTTCGAGTGTTTCCCTTGGGGAGTTAGGCTTAACCACGATTGCTACTCCGATCGCCACCACCACAGGTATCGCTTCCGCTCTCTCATCGGTTACCTCTGCGTGCGTTGTAGCTTTTTTGAAATCTTTCACATATCCGATGATAGTCTGTTTAGCCGGGTCGCCCTCGATATCGGTAACAATACCTTGGCGACAAGTATCCCTGGGGAGAAATATACAACATCATCGGTCACGACTTTGACACAAGTTACTTCTTTCTCTCCCACAGAAATATCGGGCAAGCCGACTTCTGTATTGGTAACGCACACAGTCCCCACGGTTGTGCCGACCGTCGTTCCAGCCTCCTCCAATCCTCCAACAAGGTAACGACAGTACTTCCTGTGTAAACTGCTCTGCAGCGTACTTATCACATTTTTTAAAGATCTGTTCCTATCGCAGCGATCGTTGTTCCTATTTTGGCCGTCCTCGTGCTCATCGCCCTTGCTCTCGGTTTCTGCCTTCGCCGGCGGCGGCGTGTCCGATTTACTTCCCCTCCTGCGCCTGATTTCTCGCAGGGACCGGAGATGCACGAGGAGCCTGTGGTGAATTCAGGACCGCCCTCTCTTCCTGTGCTCCAGTCCACTCAGGCTCTCGGTGGATGGGATGAGCCGACCGGAGTTATATTCGCCTACCCGGAATCCGCGCAAGATCCCTTCGCAGACCCGGTTCCGATGGTTGACAAGTCATCTAGTGCACCTCGTCCTTCGGTTTCGCCATCCAATACCCGGGGGAGCCTTCACGCTGGTATTTGGGTACACGACCCGTTCGCGGACCCTCCGGTACTGGTATCGACCCCGGAAGGCAAAGTATCGAGGCTCAGCAAGGCAAGCTCGTTCCAAACGGACGCGCGTGCTTCAACGAGGTATAGCAACGTACGTTTCTCCTTTTACTTGTTGGATGTGATACCTGATTGGCTATTTTATTTTCTGGCAGGTCGGGTGCGCTGTTTGATGCGATACGGTGAGGTTGGTTTATGGCTGGACTAGGGTGATCAGAAATTGGCGCCTCTCGGGGTTTTTGAACTAGGGGTAGTTGCTCTGATGATAGAGATTCGTCACTTGTCTTCTAGTCTTTTACTACAGTACATTACAATTCGCCTGTGCCGGACTAGTGCCAGTGTTGTGCCAATGCTAAATATATATGCTAGCACGACCACGTGAGCCGTGACCACCGCAACTTGATTCATTTTTCCCACTACAGTACATGGCCAACGAGGATTTTAATGATCTGACCGACTACTACTCTCTCCTTGGCATCACACGCTCGGCTTCCCCAAATGCGATAAAAGCTGCATACCACCGCGCACTCCTCCGCTTGCACCCCGACAAGCTCAAGCAGCGTGCCAATGATCAGGCACAATTGACAAATGTTGGACTACTCCACGATGCATTTTTGACACTCTCTTCACCGACACTACGAACTGCGTACGATGCGCAGGGTGAGCTGAGTTGCACGGGTTCACGTCCGGCGCAAGTCGTCTCGCTAGAACGGTTTGATTGTTCATCGGGACCCGATGGTGCAGTATCGACCTGGACTCTTGCATGCCGTTGTGGCGGTAAATATGAGGTCACCGAACATGATCTCGAACGTGGGCAACACTCGGTTGGATGTGGGAGCTGTTCAGAGGTTATCTGGGTGGGATATGAAATAGTCAAGGAGGTCGATGAAGGAAATGCCAGTTTGAGGTGAGTCGTAATTGGAAAATGCCTACTCAGTTGTCTCTGGTGCACCCTCTGAGATCTTATGCAGCACTGAGTAGACTCTGCCGAATCAACGCCCACCAACCGATGCCTCAAAACTCGGGGCACTAATCTGAGTACGCCCAACATGTCATGTTACCCAAATCATCTCTGACGACGTTTCCAGTGGGCCTATCTATGACCGTGTCATCATCCTCCGCCTTGCTGAGATCCGAGGATGCTCCTGTCCTAATAAACTCTGCGACTGTGCAAGAGTTTATCTCGAGGGGCCCACAGCTCTCCCCGGGGCTCATCTATCCTGGCATATGCCGCCCCTACTTCCCGTAGACAAGCACCGCGTAACGTCCACCGCGAACGAGGTGCATTCTCTCCACCAGCTCCAACTCCTGTCGCGATCCAGTCAGACCCACATTTACATCACAGGATGTCACTCAGAGTTGGCCTCCTTCCCCAGCACAGTTGTACGAGATTGCGCTACATACAGTACCGACTACAAGCTTTGAGGAAGCAAAGTGCAAGGGAACGAAAAGGAGAAGGTCCGCGGAGTAAGCGGTGGCCAACGATTGCGATGCTGTCCTGTGCGGTAAATGTGCCCCTTTGTATAGACATATTCGTGAATTGGGAGCCCAATTTAGTGCTAAGCGGGCCCGCGCGTTGGAAGAGAGAGATTTACTGTTCTGTTGTTAGGGAATAAAGAGATTCAAGTGTAGCTAATGGCCGAGGAGAGCGTGACGCCGGGGCAGAGGCACCGACAGATTTCGGATTTCAACTGGTGATAGATAGATCACACCCATATCATTCCATCACGACCACCATCCCCCTCCCTCCTCTCTCAAATGGTTCAAGTGAAGAATAAAATCTGCCTCATGTAATAGCTTCGTGCACATAATCGTTCTGCCGTGCAGACTCTGACGGGGTTTTGTGGTGGGATAGTGTGCATGATGGTTGGGGTGTCGCTGCCGAGGAAGGTCTGAAGGGCAATGCCATCGAGGCAGGCACGACGACGAACATGGACACCATTGCGAAAGAACATGCGTACCGCACGCTCGCTGCTCACGGGCTTGCAGTCGGTCTTTCCGATGGGCTCATGGGCAACTCGGAAGTTGGGTCTGTCTTTCCACTGTCCTTGTACTTCACCCCAGAGGTTCCGCTGACCGTGCATGCAATAGTCATTTGAATATCGGTGCGGGGCGCATCGTGTGGCAAGACATCGTCCGGATCGACGTTGAGATCAAGAAGCGCCAGTTTCATAAGAACGAGAGGATTCTCGCGAGCTTCGAGCGTGCCAAGGACACCAACGGACGCTTGCACCTCCTCGGTCTCGTAGGGTCCATCCCCCTCTCTCTGCGCCCCATTCGCTGATACATACTGCGTACACGCTATGACCCGGCGGCTTGCATAGATATCGGATGGTGGCGTCCACTCTCACAATACACACCTGTACGCGTTGCTCGAGACGGCCAAAGAAGTCGGGGTGCCGCATGTGTACGTCCACTTTCTTGGCGATGGGCGCGACACCGCACCGCGCTCCGCGGCCGGCTACGCGCGCGATCTGCGTGATTTCATAGAGAAGGCGGGTGTTGGTGAGGTCGCGACCGTCGTGGGGCGCTACTATGCCATGGACCGCGACAAGCGGTGGGATCGCGTCAAGACGGCCGTCGAAGGGCTCGTGCATGGGCGGGGCGAGGCCGCGGAGGGCGGTGACTATGTCAAAGCCATCGAGGTTAGGTACGAAAAGGATGAGACGGACGAGTTCCTGAAGCCGATCATTGTGAATGGAGATTCCGGTCGGATTAAGGGTGTGTGCCCTTTCACCCCGCCGTACTTTTCTACAATTGGCTCATGATCAGGCAGACGGTGATACCCTATTTTTGTTCAATTATCGCTCGGACCGCATGAGGGAGATAAGCACCGTTCTTGGGCGGCTGGATAAACCCGTCGACGTAGACGTACCCAAGGACCTTGTGAGCACCCCTCCATGCATCATTTATCTAGGATCTGAGGACTCTGACAGCACATCACCACCATGTCTCGCTACAACGCCGAGTTCCCGTTCCCGGTTGCCTACCCACCTCAAGCTATGACCAACGTGCTCGCCGAGTGGCTCTCCAAGCACGACATCAAGCAAGCGCATATAGCAGGTTTGTCACGCGAATCAGCGCACCCCGCCCTTTCGTTGTTAATTTCGTGCAACATAGAGACCGAAAAGTATGCGCATGTCACATTCTTCTTCAATGGCGGCGTCGAGAAACAGTTCGACGGGGAAGAACGGCACATGATCGATTCGCCCAAAGTCGCAACCTACGACAAGCTACCGAAAATGAGTGTGCAAGGTGTCGCCGATAAGGTCGCCGAAGTCGTCCGGGCAGACAAGCACGAGTTTGTCATGTGCAACTTCGCACCACCAGATATGGTGCGCCTTATTTTCCATTTCCCCGCTCCGCCCGCCCCACAGATCACGCGCAACATTTTTAACCCCTCCTCCGTGATGCTCGCTCGGTTCTTTTGGTTTACGTAGGTCGGCCATACGGGTGTCTTTGATGCTGCCGTCGAAGCGATCACGCACACTGACGCAGCCGTCGGTACTGTCTACAAAGCATGCCAAGAAGCCGGCTACACCCTCGTCATAACGGCCGATCATGGTAACGCAGAGCAGATGGTGAACCCAGATACCGGCTCCCCACACACGGCCCATACGACCAACAAGGTCCCGCTCATCATCGCGGGACCGAAGAATGCCGACGCCCAGCGTGCGATCACGTTCACGGACGACAAGAACAGGAAGGAGGGCGAAGAAGAGGGTGCGCTGTGCGATGTGGCGCCGACAGTATTGGCGTTGCTTGGATTGGATCAGCCCGAAGGTGCGCAACCGTTTTTTTGGGCTGATGAATGAGCCGTGGTTGATATGGCGATGGTCTCTCTCTCCCTTGGGTTCTTTGCATGAATCAGAAATGTCTGGGCGACCGCTACTTGCTTCATAAGTGGTGGCTTCGTTCATGGGTGTCATAGAGAATGGATGTCTAGACCGAGAGAGTGTATTGGTATCGCGTAGGGCAGTAAACTACCCAAGTACAAAAGGTACATTAGATGTTGCGCAAAGAGTCAATCAACTTGACGTGTCCGTGAGCTAACCTTGCCTGTGAGTACTCTTAAACAGTTGGTATACACAAGCACTGTAGTAATCTGACTACGTGTGGAGAAAACTCGCATTAGAGAAGAGTGTCAGCTGGGTAAGAGGGCAGGCCAAATTTTAGCATTGGGGCAGCGGGAGTTAAGATAATAATATATTATAGCATACAAGATTGGGTCTGGGCCCAATGTCAAATGCCGATTGCAATACAACCAGGTATTGTAGGCAATCAGAGCAAACGAAGGTGAGTGAACGATAGTATAAGTCCATGACGCCCACGCAGGAGCAATCGACAAAGTCGGTGTTCGTTATGAGGCACATCGGGATGTATCTTATTTGAACCCGTACGGTGATCCTTTCACCTGGGTACCGGATGTGTAAGGTTCGGCAGGAACCATATCAAGGTGCAAATTCGAGCGTGAGCGGGCGAGCACCTGGCTGGCTACGTCTTCCCCGTACTGCTCCGCCAATTGGCTAATTTGGTGTTGGCTGTTAAGCTACATAATTCACAAGAGATGGAGCAGATATGTACCTAGCATAGTTGTCCATGATGACAGCCATTGAGTTCATGCTGAGCCGGTATGCCTTGGGCATCAGGCCCTTACCAAAGCGGTATGTGATATGATTCGAGCATAGCAGCCCGACGAGGATAACCGCGATCTGGAATGGCACAAGCCCAAAGACGACCGTGTACCAGCGCTCGAGTACGAAACGCTCAAAGTCCACGTATGGACCCTTGCACCCCGGAAGCACGGAGCGCGAGTAACATACTTGCGACAGTGCAGCCTCGACAAACGGGGAAAAATAGCCGCAGCAGTTGAGCTGATTCTGGATACGAAGCCATTCGTTAAGGCCAAATTCGCGGGCCCATTGAAAGTTGGCCTTGCCATCGAGATTGAAATTGCGCCGCTTGAAGGAGAGGTACCCCGGGGTGACGAGAAGGGCAAAGCATAACCAAAGGAAGAATGTGTACACGGCGAGGAAGGAGCGGTTGTTAAGGAGGATGCCAGCCCAACCTATGAGAGATGTGATGAGACCAAAGGCAGCCGCGATCGTGGAAACGACGAGCTCGGGCCGGTTGCCTACGCGGACGACGTCGGCATGTTCCCAGACATCGAACCAAGTACAGAGCAGAAATATGAGGCCTGCGAGGGAATATCCAGTGAACTATGAGGTGATTAAGAAAGGAACAAATCAAGGTAAATCAGCAAATGTTCTAAAAATATGAGGCAATCGGACACGACACGACGCAGCAATCAGCCCCATTGGGCCTGTCGATAGAGGGGAGAGAAAAAAGAAGAGGCGAACAGTACTCACAAGAAGGTTGGAAAAAAAGAGTGTCCACTTGAATTTGTTCCAACGCAGGCGGGGTCGGGTGCGTCCACCTTCCTTGCCGAAAGGTGTTCCCTGAAGGCCATCGTGGTCTTCGTCACCCTCTCCTGGCATACGAGCCTCACCACTGCGAAAGGCCTCACGTCCTCCGCCACGCTTTGGACCGAGTTGAACGTGTTTGCCGCGATTCTTGAGGCCGTTGTAAAGGACTGCATCTGAAAATTTCGTAGGAAGGTAATTGACAGACAAGGAAGTGGTGGATTGTAGTTGAAGGAGGGCCGATTGTGAAGCATTGGTAGGGAACGGAGGGATTGGAGGCTGGGACTGCGAGTTGATGTTGGAGAGCATATGTCGTACAGAAGTGGCAACGGAGTAAGCCGAGGTGGAGATTATGGAGGAGGGGCGACGAGCATGGCTGTGTGCGGTGATTAAGAGCCATGGATTGATCCGCGAAGAGGTTCACACGTACGAAAAGGTGTCCATCTCGAGGTGATGCATCGAAAAAGAGCGACGTCGAGTTCGGCGGTAAACGTAAGAGAACAAGTTAGGGCGTTTGTGCGGTGGAAACCCGAAATGATGATTGGCTCACCGACGGTCGGGCCGACGCCATGGTTGTGTCATCGCGGCCTTGGCCTTGCGCCACGTCGACAGCGCTGAGGGTGTTGAGGTATGTGGACCACACCCGCTGCATTATTCTAAAACACACTAGAAGACGGATGTACAGTTAAGGAAACGACGGATGCGACCACAACAAGGCAGAATTGACAGAAATGTTCCGCCCATGCGAACCCGGCCCGGTTTGCCATATTCGAAATAAGATTACGGTATATACGTCACGGACATACATTACACCTAGTGCTACATACGGTTCGCACACACAAGAATTCGGTATGGTATCGGTGCAACGTGTCTGTCGAATACAACAGAACTTCAAGCGGGTGAATGTCTGCCCATTGGTAAGGGCCCACCATCGATCTCATGTTCTATCGTCTTTTCTACGCTGATCTCAAGCTTTGACACCAGTTCAACCTCTCCTCGGGAAGGTATAGTCTAGGAGTTTATTCATCAAAAATTATGACACGTAGGGTGGCTAGAAGCACTTACGGATTGGTATTGGGGGGTTCGGACTGAAGTAGGAGAGGTGGGGAACAGCACTGGCATGGCCTGCTTGCGGCAGGTGCTGGCGTATTTCGCACGGCTGTATCGTAACGAGCGACGGCCGTTGAGCGTGCCAATCAGCGAGTTGGCATATACTATACAAGCATCCTTAGAGGGAGTGCAATAGAATTCAAAAGGCAACGCACGTTTACTGATCGCAAAGTGTAACCCAAGGAAGACCAAGTTTCGTGGCATGGAGAGCCACTATAGCCAAGATGTCAGTTGTCACGGCTCAAACCGCGGTATCAATCAGACGCACGCAAATGAGAGAGAGGGTAGTAGTGACGCTTCAGGATGTCTATCATTTAATACTCTTTGCAGAAAATAATCAGCAGACTCACAAAGTAAGAGTTCCGTTATTAACAGTATACATCATGATTGTGTCAATAATGTGGTCCATCCTGCATCATATAGTCAGCTCCAGAATTTTCGCGTACGTTCTATACAACGTACTCCCTAAACCCAGTTCGATTCATCTGGAGGAAATAGCACATAACGGCCACAATAAGGAGATCAAGCGTGGATGCGGTGCTGAGTCCGAGAGTGAAGACAAACTATACCCTCAAGGTTATATCAAGTGACGAGCGGGGGAAGAGATTCCGACCACTTACGCCGTAGCCCTGAACAAACTCATGGTAACTCTTTAACGTTCCCCTGAGGTACGTCCATTTGAATTTGTGCATGTTCTTCGAGCGTTCAATAGATATCACTCACATCTCGGTAGTTGACACCAAGGCAGCGCCCAGGCGGAGGAAAGCAAGCACAACCTGCGTGACACATACATGTGAGTTGCACGCATAATTTCAGTCACACATGTATACTCACGAGTGGCGTTGTTATGTACCAGTTCTTCTTGCTAACTATGCATAATAAGAGTCATCAGCTCAGTCCGCCCGTCGAATCAAATACAAAGGTACGCACGTCGGTAGATTCGGTGACAGAAGAAACTTCCAGAAACATCGCAGTAAGTATCAGACTTTAGGCAACAGACGATTCATCGGGCATACAGATGAGTAAGGAAAGTCATAGAGGCCTATGGTGCAGTGGTTAGACTGGATGTCGATCAAGATGCGGCGGGACATATTAGATTTGACCTACCGTACAGGCGACGGTCAGCTATGCCCCGCACGAACGACAGGATTAAGTTTTGACCAAAAGACATGAGAGATGGAGGACACACCGCAATGGATCTGACAATGAAAGATAACTTTAACAAAGGCGACAACACTGCAGAGTGTGGTTGCTCACATGGGGATGACATCAGCATAAGTTGCGTCGCCGAAGTTCAAGATGAGGTAATCCCATGTTGCGGCGCATATGAACGCAGAGTGCGTGCTGTCAAGCAACCTGTTTACATCAATCAATCAGATATGCGACTCAAGTGCCTGGCCCGTTGACTCCGGTACAAACCAGACAACTATGACCTAAGATGAGCGTAGTTCAGTAGCTAAGTCATGCAAGCTAGGCCATGGTGTGCATACCAAGAGCTTTATGCGCCACGGGTCTTTTGGGTACAAGCGGTAGTACAAGAATGTCTGAACAGCGGTCATCCCCGAGAGGCTGGATAACTTGGTCAATAGAAGATCCGAATTAGATGAAGAGGTCCATACGCTGTAGAAAACATGCAGCCAAGGAGGATAGCCCCCAGGGTTTCCTTGACATGCGTCAACCCGGCCACGGCCATACTTGTGTGTTTGGAGGTTGGATTATAAGGTCGGAATGTAGGAGGAGGGGCCAAAGGAAACCCTAGATGCGACCCAGCTAGCAGATGAGAGGTATCGTGAGAGGGGCTGGAAAGAACTCTGCATCTAGGAAGCAGACTCTTATCAAGCTCAAGCTCAGGAGACACAAAGCATGGAGGAGAGAAGGCGGCGCAGAAAGATCGATATGTGCGATTCACGCATCACCGCATCAGTGATGCGGTGATGTTGGATCGCCTGGCACTGACAGCATGAGCCAGGTCCCAGGATACACATATGTGTATATGAAATTGCTTATTTCATTACTGTACTGTACTTTCTGATCGAAGCTGCACCACCAAAAACAGTACCCCCGGGAAAAAAGTATAAGCTTAAAGACCCAGTATATTACGTAAAAGTAAATTATTATTTGGAGGGATATATCTTGCACTGACGTAAGACACATTATCGGGCTTGTTCCGAACCGAGAAGCACATCGTGAGTGATAGACGAGGTAAGTGACAATGCGCAGGTTTAATTCACCGCATGTAGTCCTCCTCGAGCTTGAAGAATGAATGCATGAAGGCTCGGGCTTTCTTTGTTTCATGCATTCTGAATCGAAACATGCAATGGTCGTCAAAACGTCCTTTACTCTCGTGCTTCAGGTTGAATTTTGTTGGTTCTCAACCTGGAGTTTTATCCAAGAGCTCCGTAGAACTGGAGGTGTACTAACCGGAGCCAGTTCCGTTGATACATCCGCGCTAAATTTTTTGATGGTGGCAGTGACATGTTGCAAACTTTGCGCCAATATGTATGTGATGTGTTCAAGCGCCCGCATGAGTCCAAAGTTAGATTGTACCATGTGCGATATCTCTACGTGCGCGCTGTAGGAATATCGATTTACCCACATGTCTACTCCATATTATTACCAGCTTCAGATAATGTAACGAATGATGCCCACCTCGGTACGCGTACGGCCGCTGCCAGGTCAATTAGTATCTACGGCATGTAACCCACTAAGGTTCGGGGGCACTGGACTAAAGGTGAAACGATTGTCTAGGGCGTAAGAGAGCCTCGGAGGCGTTCAACGTCTATGCTTGTATGGTATACTTATGACTATACGTTGGTTATGGTTATGGTTATCCTGATGTCCTTGCCGCACCCTCTGACCGGAATCAGCTACTACTAGTACAACTGGTTGTCCAAACCTTTGAGCGGTTTGTAGTGAATCCAACAGTTGATCGATGATCAAGCCCAAGGAACGCGATGCTGTACTTCTGTCTTGCATCGCCTACCGGTGATCATTCAATGCAATCTTTGCAAAGGCATTCAGTCGGGGTGTATAATTTGTTTTGATACGCGCGAGCAGCAGATTGGCGGACCATGACGCAAAAGCCACCAGAAATGTTTCTCCCTGATTACAGATAAACAAACGCCACGTATCACAGGGACCGGATATCACGTTTGAAATGTAGGCAAGCAGAAAACAAAACATGGAAAAGTATAGCGCCGCCCCACAAAATGGTTTCATCAAGGCGCATTGGTTTGATCGGGGACTCGAGTTTCGTAAGTTACGGCCTAGTGTGGTAGGTTATTAGACAACACGGGCCCGCCCACCGACATCCCCTCCGCCTGCCCGTTTGGGAAGATCGATGATGATACGGATAATACAGCAACACAGAGCTCTCACCTTTCGTCTCGTCCGTCAGACCTCCTCCGCAGAACTCAGACATTATCGCTTGACCGAGCTCAAGTCCTCACTGCCTCTACGCAGCATGTCTAGCGTTGCCACACACCCCTCGCTCAGAAAAGTCTCCACCGAAAGTCAGTTTACCTACCTTGGTCCATAACTTGTGTCATACTAGTCTCCATGTGGCGATTAAATTCTGTCGCAGATGCACCCCAAGCGATTGGGCCATATACCCAGGCCATTGTGACCCCACCCTTTGTGTTCGTCTCTGGCTGCCTTGGCTTCGATCCCAACACTGGCGCCTTCGTCGATGGTGGGGTCGAAGCGCAAACACGCCAAGCTCTCCAAAACTTGAAGAGTGTCGTCGAGGCCAGCGGGAGCGAGGTTGGGAAGATTGTCAAGACAACGGTACGCTGGCGCACAATTTGCATTCGTTCGGTTGGACCCGTCCGTGTCATTTGACCAGTTCTTTAGGTCTTCCTGAAGGACATCAATGACTTTGGAACAGTCAACGCAATCTATCAGGAGTTTTTTGGGGACCATAAACCCGCAAGGTGTGTGTAACGCCCAGCGAGCCATGGCTGAAGTGCTGAAGAGGGTATTAAAATGCCCTATTAGATCGTTGGTCGAGGTGGCTCGCATCCCATGCGATGGGCTTTTTGAGATCGAGGCCATCGCGTCGGTCGCATAGCACCTAGATTCATTCCTAAGACCGAGTTAATCAAAGTGTTGTGATGTCTGCGTTGCGTACTGCAGTTTGGTTTTGTCTGCTTGAAGGCTTCACTCACCACCCGGATTTTGCGCCTTCACTAAGGTTGCTCCTTAAATTTCATGGTGTCCCCTCACGCTCGTGGCTAATATTGATGGCTGTCACACGGCTGTTGGTGGGCAGTTCTGCACGCACGAAAGGGTCGATGACGTAGCACATACACTAGAGGTAAGATCCCTCATTTTGATCAGGGGTTACGAGCCCGTGAGCAAGGTTTTTGGTTCGACTGCAAGTTACAGTACTCAGAGATACAAAATGTTACTAGTTCTAGGCTTGGACTAATGAAAGGGGTCCCCAGTTCCTTCTGGTAAACGTCGCCACCAATGACATTGCGCGCCGTGCTGCCATGAAGTGGCCGCCCTACTGATATTACCCACAACGATCGGAGTGAGTGGGGCGCGACATTAGGGTTAGGGTCAAGGGAGGTGACGCTTGAGGCTGCGCGGCGGAACGGGTGATAACAAACATCCATCATCTTTGCTTCTACCCTCATGTCGGACTCCGAGGTTGTCATCAACGTCAAAGGTTCGATAATTCTTTTTTCTCGAATTGTGTGACCGGAGATTGCATTAACCAGCCTTCAGGGCCCAGTGAGCTCAAGCTGCAGCTTACCATAAACATCGACAAGACCGTGGCCGACCTGAAGCAGGCTATTGCGGACAAGTCTGATGTTCCAGCCGATCGCCAGCGGCTAATATACTCCGGTTCGTCTTCGACTCCCGCTCTCCTGTTTCCCATGGACTATCGCTCATGAAGGTCTCTAGGGAGGGTGTTAAAGGTAGTCCACTATCTCGGATTGCGTCATCCGCGCTTTGCCTTACTCATATATAACCTTCGGGACGGCGTTCCGTACAGGATGATGACCAGCTTTCTGTGTACAAAATTCAATCATCTCATACTATTCACATGGTCAAAGGCGCTGCCAGGTCAACGACTGCCTCCTCGTCGACACAACCGTCGACTACGCAGCCCCTACCAAACATGCAGACTGGGCAGAATGTACATGACCCGCTCACTCAACTGAATAGCCATATGGGGTATGGGCTTATGGCCGGTCTCAACCCGTTCGCAGATATGGGAGTCAATCCCAATGATCCAAACATGGTTCGTCTCCTTTCCCCCGCTCCCCTAGGTATCATGGAAGTTTGACAAAATGCACAGCTGCAGTCAATGATGAATTCTCCCGAATTTCTACAGCAAATGTCTTCTTTGATGTCGAATCCTGCCATTCTTGAGCAGGCCCTGACACTAAACCCTCAATACGCTTCCATGGGTCCGCAAGTCCGTGAAATGTTCCAGAATGAACGATTCCGTCAATTGATGTTCGCGTATCCATTCCACCTCGAGTCTTCTTACCATACTGAATATTCCAATCAGGTCGAACCCTGAGACTCTACGCAATATGTTACAGATGGCCTCAGCGATGCGCGGTGCTGGCTTTGACCCATCTGGGGGATCAAGCTTCGTCCCACCGGGAAATCCTAACGCACCATTATCCCCTAACACTACCTCGACACCTGCACCTGCAACGCCTGGAGGTGGTACCTCTGCGCCTGGCGGGACGCCACCGGCTCCAAATCTATTTGGACCGAGCCCATTCGGTACGGACCCAAGCGCGCTGCTGCAGTTACTTGGCGCAGGTGGTCCTAGTTTTGGTATTGGAGCTTCGCCACTGGGTAGTGCACCCCCGCCTGCAGATGCACGTCCTCCCGAGGAGCGGTTCCAGGTTCAACTTCAAGTGCGCACTTTTGCTGTACACTACACTTGAACTGACCTGTGTTCACTTTTATAGCAACTGCAAGACATGGGCTTCACCAATGCGTCGCAAAACGTGCGCGCACTGCTTGCGACAGGCGGAAATGTACATTCGGCGATAGAGTACATCCTCGGCGGAGGTGGACTGTAGTACAAGAAATACCTTGATAGAGGGCAAGGAGATGGTCGTCTTCTGATGAGCACTCTTTCTGTCGCCTGACCCTTTGATGCGTGTATTAAGTATGTGTATATACACACCTTGATTCGGAACTTTGGACTACTACATCCCTCAACCGAGGCCGGTCATTGTCGCAAGAAGACAAAATGATGAAACGTAGAATGAGCTGTGAGGCAAGTGCTGTGGGGTCAGGGGTCAGGTCAGCGAGGGCAAGATTGAGAGCGGGTGCACAGCACAGGAAGATAGTCCTAGGTCAAGGCGATATAACATGGTTGTCTCGATTTTTGCGCAGGAGTGCTGGCACAAGAAATGAAATGAGGGGCCTACACTACCTACTGCCGTACTCAAACGAGTACGAGGTAGAACGAAAGACTAGTGCGTGCAGAATCGGAAATCTTCGGAGGTTCGCTAGTGCAATACAAGCATAGCATTGCAGTATGTTATCATAAGTGTTTCAACGTAGCCCAAATCAACGATTTCCATTTTCCATTGATCCGCCGATCTTCATGTTCGATAGGTTGCTGATTAGCGCGCTGACTGGAATGTCATCAGTCGTATTGACACAATGACACTTCTAACTGGATGGAATAACATCATCCGCCTATGGACGAGCAACCCTTGTAACTGTTGGGGTAATGTCCGGACAACTATTTCTATGCTACTAAGAGCACGGTTGATGCAGCCGCGAACGAGAGCAAGTACAGAGGTTGTGTAATGATGGCCGCTGGTGGCTGTGTCCCGATGCAAGCATCTCGACTGAGTGGGACCTGCAGCTAACTAGTGTGGAGTGAAGCGACTTGTCCTGTTATCTCAAGGCACAAGGTGATTTCCTGCCGATGCGTCCCCCTCATCTCTCGAGGCCAATACCTGGATCATGGGGTTCGCCCGCTTCGGCAACTGATGTATCGTTCGAGAACGGTGCGAGGGGCCGTCTCCATTATCATGATCATCGACTTCGGAATCTGAGGATGAGGAGACCAAAGAATCCAGAGCCGATGGAATGGGCGACGAGCTGCGCATCGCGCGGCTCTCACCTCCGGGGAAGGATATTCCAGAGGATGAGCTGGAGTTTGAATGTCTTCTCGCCGGCCGTTGTTCAAACACACCGAGTCCCAAGTCCTGATTTCATTTTGAGTTCCGTCCCAATGATTAGCAAGCTCGAGAGTCAGTAGTTTCGGTGCACTTGCCATTTCGATAACATGCTCGTCCGTGTCCTCAATGCACTCGATATCAATGCTCCGAGGGTCGCTTTGCAGTAGTTCCGCATTGGACTGCTCGATGTGGGGAAGGAATTGTCGGACTCTCGCGAGCACTATGGTCGTGATGCATCAACCAGCTGCAAGGTCGTGGAGTAGATGGTAAGGTAACGCACACTCTGTCGGTGGTTCCATAGGAAACGTCTTGCGCACACCAAAATCAAATGATAGGGTTCGAGGCTCGCCGGTTGAAGAGCCTTCTCCGTTTAGTCTTTCGAGAGTATCTTCTGCAGGCCAAGATGAAGAGGAGCGACGTGGAGAACAGAGTACGTACGGAGTCTTTTCTGACGTTGCTCTGCATCCTCTACCTCAAGCATCTGGGGTCGGTGGTCTGTGCGCATGGTCATCACGGTGGAACATGAACTCGCAGCTCTAGCCATGTAATGCTGCCTCTGGTTAAGGTTATCCCATTTTCAGCTTCATCCTGGTGCTCCTCAAAATTCTCCAAACTGCAAAGCACACGCTGCGCCCGCGCATCTCACTCATGGAGAGCTCGGCTCCTGGCGTTAGGCCAGCACGGCGGAAGTTACAAGGCTATGAGTTTTACCGGGAAGTGCTTGGAAGTCCTCGATACGTCGTCGCGCCAATGGTAGACCAGAGCGAGCTTGTGCGTGATGTCAGATCTTAATCCACATGTCCTCTCTCTCTTAGTATCCCAACCGGTTGCAGGCTTGGCGGACATTTTCTAGGCGGTACGGGGCTCAGGTGAATCACCGAATCTTCACGGGCGATTCTTTGACTTGATAAAATCACCTAGCTAGCATACACCCCCATGATCAACGCCAAGATGTACGCCAACAACAAACGCAATGGTTATCGTGAGATAGCTTTCAACACCGTGTTTGGGGAGGAAGGGGGTCCTGGCGATCGACCTCTCATAATCCAGTTCTGTGCAAATGATCCTGACCAACTACTCACTTCTGCGCAGGCGTTGGAAGGCTACTGCGACGCGGTAGACATCAATCTGGGCTGTCCGCAAGATATTGCCCGGAAAGGTCACTATGGGAGCTTTCTACAAGATGAATGGGATTTAATATATAAACTCAGTGCGTTTTTCCCCTGCAACGCTCCATTCACTGAGAGTGTCTGCTCAAGTTTTCGGGCTCAGTAAACACACTGCATTTGAACCTGTCCATACCCGTCACTGCGAAATTCCGCGTGTTCGCTTCGTTGGAACGGACCGTTGAATACGCAAAGATGCTGGAACGTGCTGGCGCACAGATCCTTACATGCCACGGGCGAACGCGCGAGCAACGCGGCCAGAATACTGTGTGTGCAGTCTTTTTTTTTCTTCAAACGAGCGATATGAAATGTGACTTTATAGGGCTTAGCTGACTGGGAGAAAGTACGCGCCGTGAAGGAGGCGGTTTCGGTGCCCGTCTTTGCAAATGGCAATATTCTTACGCACGCCGACATTGCACGTTGCCTCAATGAGACCGGTGCAGACGCAGTTATGTCCGCGGAAGGCCAGTTATACAACGTCGCACTCTTCACGCCTTCTCCAACTTCCTCAACTTCGGGGGGGTTACACCCGCAGCATGGTGACCTTGCGCTTGAATACTTGGATATCGTTTCTAGTCAGAAGACGCCCACACCGCCCAGTGCAATCAAGGGACACTTGTTCAAGCTGTTGCGGCCTGCGCTCTCACGCGAGATAGACTTACGGGATGCTCTCGGACAGCTCCGGGGCCCTGATCTCCCGCCTTACTACGAAGTTGTTCGGGAGATGAAGAGGAGAATGGATAGAGACGCGGAAGCAGCAGGAGGGGATGGCACGGAGGCGGAGGGGGGGTTCCCGCATTGGGTGGCACAGCCATATGTGCGGCCGCTGCCTGTCCCTCCGCCGAACCAAGTAGAGGGTCAGTGACAAATGGGTCTTCTTTTGAGAATATTTATTGATAGAGTTTGCCCGCAGGAGCCTCGGTGACTGTGACGAAGCGTCCACACTGGGAAGACACCCAAGCCTGCAGGGATTGATGAAGTCAAACGAGCTAGACACGATGCAGGACAGGCTTGAGTCTCGGCTACAGCGACTGCATAGTACTGTGTGTGTCGGTCCCTTCAAGGCGTGTGTGTGCAGTTAAGGGAAGCGCATCTTGAAGCTGCGAAGGATCTTTGTTCCTTTGCAAGTTGCGCTGGCAGCGCTAAGACGCCGAACTGAATCTTCATACCAAAACACCCACGACCATATCTCGATATCAACCCCACTATAATTAATTCTGGATGAATAACCTTCAAAGTGGATGCTGACCACTATCCGATCCGCATACTGGTTGACCTAGGCGATATACTTGTTAAGCCAGTCGGACTGCCGGAATATACCTCGCGCTTACTCTTCTCTTGCGTACTTTATACTGAGGTAATCCAAATCCCATCAATTTACGCGAATGTGTGATGGAAGGACGCACGAAATTTCACTTAGGATGTTTGCATAGCACTTCAAGGCAAAACCAACGACTGAGCGGATGCGTCACCGAAGAAGCCCGATGTATTGGCACCTTCTGCACCACAAGGATGGTCAAAATATCCTGGTTGTCGTTCTCCTAATAGGCCACGCGACAACAGACTGTGAGTAACAAAAGGTACCCCACCCACCTTGTGTCTGGTGCACCATGAGTCAAACCAGAGCTCGAGTGCTTTGACACCTTTCTTGTACAGTATTTGGTGCGTCGACGTCATACTTGTTGCGATACCTTGTATATGCAACTGAGGGGGAGGTGAGTTGTGATTAAAGAGGCGAGAGCGCTCCAATTTGACCAGATATTTCAACTCCATCTCATCATTTCATCTCATGTGCTTGTAATTTTTTGTTTCCGCTGTTGCATCCGCGCGTGTTGCCCCCACACGGCCTCGCTTGTCCTCCGAAGGACGAGCGAGCATTTCTCTTAGTCTTACATTTATGTGGTCGCCCCACCCTAATGTTTTCCAACACCTAACCTACACCTGTCTGTATTGACCCTATGGGGCTCAAATTTGTCATTCAGCAGGGGCCCTGTATGTAACGATGTGTGGGCATTATGTGGACGCGGCAACTGTCACGGCCTCATGCATTTCAACTTCCGTTCGGGATCGGACAAGACACGACTGAGCAAGTGAAACTGAGTCAGAGGCGGAATACTTCTTTCATCTCATCGCCACACAAGTGTTCTAAAAATAAAAACATATAGACTACAGACTACGTTATACCATAGGATATTCGTTTGGATTGAGGAAGAAATGCCGAACTGGGCAAGAAATGCGCGGTGTTGCTCGATCGTACGCGCTAGCACAACCCCTGCACTAGTGCGAATTCATATTAGTGGATATATATAGCTACCGCCGTACTGTAGTTTTGGTCCGTTTTTTGTGCTCGCAACGCGAGTGGATACCAAGGTGAGCATTCTCCAGTTCGTTTCCAATCATCCGCACGCAAACGTACCAGCACACGGCGTAGTATAGCTTTGCCTCGTGATTTTATAGGTATACGCATATATGCAACTCAGTTCTCGTGATACTGACTATAGCCTCTGGCCCAACCTCATCCGTATAGGACGGATCCCCACGTGCTAGCCTCGAACTCAAACACAGCAGCTCTTAGCATCACTTTCTCAAAGGCACGCATCTACAACTGGCATGTCTGAGAGTTCTACGTGAGCCCTCTGGTTTTCATCTCTTTTTGAGTGCCCTTTAAAAGAGGTTGATGCCAGCGCCTTTCTTCTGAAAATAGTCGGTGGTGATGAAGAGCCACTGATTACAAGGCATCACGAGTAAACTATCATTTTACCTTTTCCATATCCAGCAGCTGAGGGACATTCACAGCGTCTACCCAGCAATTGACCCATCACATCTCATTGCCCAGCAAGCGTTCCAAGGCAAATGTGTCATTGTGACAGGGGCATCGCGAGGCATTGGCGGTGATGCCGCACTCACGTTTGCCCGTGCAGGCGCTTCGGTGGTGTTAGTGGCGAGGAATGAACTTCGGCTCACAGAGGTGGAAACACGGATCCTGGAGGAGGTACCAGAGGCACAACTACTGAGAATCGCGATGGATGTGATGGAACCGACGAAGGCTGAGGCCGCCGTTGCACGGACGGTTGAACAGTTCGGCAGCATCGATGTGCTTGTGGCAGCTGCTGGGAGGATGCGCCCGGCGAATGCTGGTGGGCCCTGTATTACTGCTACTTGACGTCGAGGTTGACTTGTTCTTGATGGAAGTTATCTCGCAGACGGAACCAGATGAATGGTGGAAGACCGTAGAAGTAAATCTCCGTGGAGTGTTTAACTTTGTCCGGTAAGTTTTGCAGCCTTTCTGGAGACGCTGGCATTGTTAACGGGCTATCGGTCGGGAAGGTATGCCGTACCACACCTCGAAAAGTCACGGGGGAGCATCATCGCGGTGTCTTCCATGTCGTCGCAACTTCGTATCCCCACCGGGAGTGATTACTCAGTCTCGAAACACGCACTTACACGCTTTATGGAATTCATTCCCATAGGTAGGCTGTCTTCCATGCTTTCTAACACTCGGGAGCCTGTTAGTTGAGGATGACGGTACAGAGCACCCAAACGTGCGGGCGTTCCCAATTCACCCTGGCGCCATTTTCACAGACCTCGCGAGGAACAGTGGCTTCCCAGCCGAGTGTTTCCCGGATAAAGTGGAGTTGGCATCCGCACTTATCTTGCACTTGGCAGCCAGGAAAGCAGATTGGTTGAGCGGACGGTGCGTACCCTTCTGCTCCCACCTCTGTGCATGTTGTAGATCCGCTGATTCTCCCACGCAGGTACGTTTCTGCTTGTTGGGATATCACAGAGTTGGAGAGAGATTGGAAAGAAAAGGTGCTAGGGAAGCGGGCGCTGGTGAACAGGCTCCACCTTCCTGAGTGATACGGTCACGTGATAGCATATATAAGTAAAATGGAAATGGCAATGGCAATGTCGTGGTCATCGTTGGACACCTTTCCGCTAGCGATGACATCACTCTGTGGAATACAAGTTGGCGTACCCGTTCGATGTGACGTCGTCTCTCTTTGCTTTTTGGTTTATTTAGCCACGGGCAGACTTTCCACGCTCCTCATCCTTGTCTAACCATGTCTCTCCCGAGTGCCGCCAAAGATACCTCAGAGCATCCTGCTAAGAACTCCGTCTCCGCTCCCATCAACAAGCAAGAAAAGGCCGCCGATGTGGACCGCAAAGTACTACCGTTTCTCGCCCGTTCTTACTCTTATTGATTCCCTCTACCTTCCTCAGCTCCGATTCTATGGCGTCATAGAAGCTTTTCGCCAAGGGCGTTATCCCTCCAACCAACAGATCGACAACGCCTTGAGCTATGTCCTCGCTCACTCTCCGGTTGATCAGGAACAACTTTCTCCGGAGGGTCGTAAGCTTATTCGAGACTGCCGCGACATCATCGAGACTGCACGCCTCATTGTCCAGGAGAAGAATGCAGATGAATTGTTCCAGGACTTCATGTGGAACACCAACAGTGTGGACCTTAGCAATGCGAAGAAGGACACTAACGAGATGCTTCCTGTCGACCAATCGAAAGTACAAGATGATCGCCGCCAAGGCATGAGTCATCCTTTCATCGTGGCCCCAATTCTTCTCTTACCCCAATGATGCAGCTGCCCGTCACCTACGCACTCTAGGCAACCTCATTGCGACCAATTCCGAAGTCCGTAAAATCCTTTCTGACTTCTCCGTCATCGGTCGTGACATCCTGGCTCGTACTGCCTCTCATGCGGCCGAGAATATTCGTCCTGAACAAGATGCCCTTACAAGGGTCGACCGACCTGCTCCTTCCGACCAGTTTAAAACAGCTGGCGGTAGTCAATCTGTAGAGCAACGAGAAGGCGCACATGAGGAACACGAACTTGGACAATACACAGCGTCCACTGAGGCCAGGGCTGCTGTCCAGTATGTTCTCGTTCCAAACCCTTTCTGTATATAGGTTAAGCTGATTTGACAGAGATGCAAGTGATGCCGACGCCGACGCCGACACCGACACAAAGAGATCTGGCCTAGCAGGTCGTTTACAGAATTTTAAGGCAAGTGTCGGGCCAGAGCTGAGACATAGTTCCGTATACTCAAACTCGTCGATCAGAATGGTTTGTCCGATCGTGTTCCAAAAGAGCGTAAGGATGCTGTGTACGAGAAAATTGACCAAGGCCGCAAAGTTCTCGTGGAAGAATACTTTCCTGAGGATCGACGCGACCAATTCATATACCGTAGTAAGAAGGTAATGTAGTTGATCTCGCGGACCCTTCTCAAGACGTTAATATCTTGTCGAAGGCCATTCTAGAATGTCAAAAACACGACGACTATCAAGAGAGCATCCGTTGGCTTTTAGGTATATTTGAGGAGTATGGCAAACATGGGAGGCACATCGCTGGGGCGGGGAAGGAGGCCGGAACTCAAGTCGTAGGTGTACGTTGGATGTCGAAGGCACTGATTATCACTGACCTTTGTGTCACGTAGGATGACGTCTTCCGGGCCTCAATAACTCAGATCCGTACACTGCTTGAGCGCTTCGCTAATGGCAAGAGCATGGACACCATCATCAATGCGATAAACAAGCTTATCGACGATGCCAAAAACGATGAAGAGTTTCGTCGGTGGTTCCAAACTATCGATGCCTATGCGCGCAATGTTCTGTTAGAACCTGGCTACGTTCTTGAGCCAAGGTGTAACTCCGAAGGTCGTCAGGTCCGCGATTCCGGCCGCAGATTTTACGATGGGAAGTATAAGGCCCACTTCGACCGGCTGTTCGATTCGATCGGTACTTGGTTCAGTGCCATGGGTGAAGACCCTCTCAACAAACGCTTTGCCGACGATTGGGCACGTCTCACTCGTGATCTGCTTTTCGATAGCGAGGGCAGTCTCAAGTTCAAGCCGGATCTCTGGATGGATATCCGGAAGGTTATCCTACCCTCAATTGTCGATCGTGTACATACTTTTGCTTTGTTCCGGTGTTGATCAGCTGCCTGACTTCTGCTGCAGGTCGGGCACATTCCTATCCCTCGTATTGAGTATACAGACGACTCCCTGGACCTTGTGGTCGAAAACCTTACTCTCCAGGGTCGTAATCTGTTCCCGAACATTGTGTCGATCGAAGCGCACAACTTCATGAAATTTTCACCCTACAGCACAATCGACGACATCAGCCATCACGAGTTGACACTTACGCTTGGGCATATTCAAGCAGACATGCGCGATGTCGCCTTTTACTTCCGCAAGAAAACTGGTATACCAAAGTTAACCGATTCAGGACTGGCTGACGTACTACTCGGCGGCCACGGGGTCACAGTTCGTATGCTCTTTCTTATCCTTCTCACGCTAATAGCATACAGGCCACTATTCATCTCGTCTCCGCGGATAAAGACAAGTCGTCTGTTTTCAACGTGAAGAGCGTCCGCGTAAAAGTCGACTCGCTCAAGTTTTCTATCCGTGACTCAAAACACGACATCCTTTATAAAACCCTCCGTCCGTTAGCGACGGCTTTGATCAAGAAGCAAATTCAGAAGGCGGTCACAGATGCCATTACAACTGGTATGGAGTATGTCGACGGCCAGCTTGTCGCGGTACGTGATCGTGTGAGCGAGGCGCGTGCTTCCTCAGACAGTTCGAGTACGGATGTTCTACGTGCTGCGTTCCAAGGCAAAAAGGAGGATGGTGAGGAATCCATAAGCGTGAGGAATGAGCGAAGGAGCCAGTTCAAGGTGGTTGCCCAACGTAACTCTGCTATTTTGCCTGAGCACGGCCATCCTTCCGGCTGGGCGACCAAGGCCCAAGAACGCGCGGAAGCTGCCACAACTGGCGAAAGTTGGCACTCGAATGCGTGCGTCTCATTCCCTCTGCACTTACACAGAAGTCACTTAACGCACTTACTATGTTAATACAGGTTTACGATTATATGACATTTCTTTGAGTTATAAAATCGAAGGCTTGAGGCTTTTAAGGACTTACTATCACTTTTCCACTGTAGTATGAATTTTACTAGCCATGTACCTTATACGCCCGTTTGTCTCTCAATAGCGATATTAGCTTTGTAATGGAGTAATACTGTTTGCAGGGTGGGTGCACAACATGTGTTGTATTTCTGGCGAGGCATTGTGCGACTCATAAGGGCAGGTATGAGCAAGATTGCGGGCATTTCAAAATATAATCTTCCCGATATCTTCGCACGGAATGTAATAGATTCCATGTCACTGCAGGACGGAGGACTTCTTATATTTGCCTGTCATTGATAGACATATTACCATAACAAATTTAAGACACCATAGCCAAGTGGTTACGGCGATAGATTAGAAATCTATTTCCCTTTGGGAGCGTAGGTTCGAATCCTGCTGGTGTCGTTATATTTTTCTTTCTGTACCTGTTGTTATTCCCTCGCGTACACATCTAACTCACCCCAGGATCTGCTGCGCCATGAATGGCACACATGCGACCATAACGATAGATATCGTGAGTCTGTTCCTTTCATACGACGGTGGTAACAATTGCAAACTACTTAATTCACGCATAGGTCCTTGACCGCCAGAACACTCGTGAGGTCTTGTGCGCCCTCCTCCATGCAATTCTTTTTCACCGCCTCTTCGGGACAATCAAACCGCAAACATTCGAGGTACTCGATATCACCATGGTGCGTTCATTTGATTGACGCCACCGCCTTCTTTCTATCCTCACCTCGGAGGTGCATGAGTGGTAGCCTGGTGTTGCTGATCCAACCATGGAACGCCTCGTTGAAGAGAAGGTAGATACATTCTGGAAAGGTTTAGAGAACGTTGCGCTCAAGCGGGGAGAGGTTTGTTGGAGAATGTGTTAACGCGAACGTTCGCTCACATTGTCCAAGATCTCAGTCACACTGTCGAAAAAAGATCAAAAGAAGGCATGGCTTGGGATAACTACGTATGAAGTGTGTAATCCATTTCTTAGGGTTTACCGTACTGCCACTAACTTGATCTGGTCCTGAGCTCAGGAGGAAGTTGCATGGGAGCAGTGGTGCGTGTAATGCTGAGCTATGTAGCCCGTACACTAAATTCGCCATTCGCCAACAATCTTGACCAGGATTATCAACGCAGAAATACGTCAACCAAAGTCCGAACTAGGTACAGCGCACGCCTCAGTTCCTCACACAAGGATGCAATTAACTTCCTTGTTGGACCAGAGCGGCAGCAGTTCAACCTGAACCTCGCAGCGACACTATCGAAGAGCCTGCGCACTATGCTCTTGCACACGTCTTCCGAGCAAGGTCGCGGTGCTGTGCCTCCCATTACAAACTCTGACGTGTCGCCCTTCCCTCTTAAAATCTCTGTGCGAGTCGGGGGCATCGAGCTTGGATGAGAGTTTGAATTTTGCGTCCCCGGCACTGTTCGTCAGAATTAGCTGGTAGGACATTGGTACTTTGCAAACAGACTGCTGCTGCATGCCGTGACAGTCAGCCTTTTAAATTGAGCTTTGGAGCTTTGAACAGTCTGGGAAGTAGATCCGTAAACTACACAAGTATTATTATGCCTGCCTCATAGACAACTCACGAAGTGCGCCTTGACAGTAGCCAACCTATCTTAAGCGAAAATACAATACAATACAACTCACTGCCTATACTTGACTCGTACATGCGCCATCTCAGCACAGGCCAAGGCTCACAAGTTCCAATATCCATATTCAAGCACTACCATCAGGAAACTGGGGTGGAGCTCGGCTCGAAACCGGCGCTTGCAGCCTAGCCTGGCTGGCATTGTTTTCTGTACATGCCCTACTAGTCCTTCGAGGCGGAGTGTAAACCTTTAGGGGTAGGTGACGCCTGCGGCTTTCATAAGGTCTGCCACCTCAACATCTACGAATATGGATGAGAGGAGGAGATGCTGTCGGTCGGCCAAGACGTACGGTCCTCTGTATGTCTCATTCTAGATAGATATGAGCATGTTACACCTAATGTTGGGATCACATTCAGCAACCTATGTGTGTTTGGGCGATAAAAATGCATGCCAGGTCCCAAAATCAATTCTCCACCGAGCTGCGAAATCTTTCCTTGCTTTCCGATGTGTGATGGACTCTTGAAAGGGCCACGCTACCAGGATAAGTAAGTACTCAAGATGGGGGTGCCGCAAAACTTGTGGGGGCGTACCCAGATGCTCCACAGAGTGGTACTGAGGAGACCACGCTTAAGGTAACTGGGTTTCTCCTTCCCTTTTGGCGTCGTTTGAAGGTTTGAGATCATACCAAGGGTGTCGTAGAGTTTCGTGTCTGGGTTGGCATATATCTCTCCCTTAAATTCAGTGTCTTCTGCACAGGCGGAGAAGAGCGAGTTAGTACAAGAAGGGGCTCGTAAAAGGTGAATACGTACTCTTGTAATTCTCAATTAGCTTCCAGTCTCCGCATCCTACCAGAGCCATCCCTGTACAGGCTTCTCTTAGGGCATCCTCTCGGACGGTAGCGAGCTGGGCAACATATTGCTGCAATACGCATATGCATTATGAATTCTAAAATGGCCAATTAGATGAGGACGTACCATACAGTTCTACAGCACATAACACAATAGTAGACAGTCAGGAGTGTGGCCATTAAGAATGCTACGATATCTTACACCACAGAAAAAATGCCCTTCAAACGAAGCCATCAGGTGGGG
Source organism: Russula aff. compacta (assembly GCA_003313875.1). NCBI lineage: Eukaryota > Fungi > Basidiomycota > Agaricomycetes > Russulales > Russulaceae > Russula > Russula aff. compacta. Next base: position 15,829 of record QLOT01021650.1, on the reverse strand, counting down.
ATGTGTATGAACATACGGGGGAGGTTGTGCGCACGAATAAATACCACAATCGTTTTCTGCTCAGCAAATACATCTTTAAAGCGGACTTCGTCTCCACTACTATTGAATACCCGAATATCTGCAGCAGTTTCTAAGGCTTTTGGGTCAATTGTTGGTGGGTTCTGCTCAGGCTCAGTAGACATGGTAATGAAATTCGAAGTCAAGATGAAGGGCTCCCGGGCTCCCACGTGTCCGATTCCGCCCCTCAGTGTGGCGCGGTCATTAGTTACAGTAACGTGGGTTTTGCAGGACGCCGCTGAAACCCATACCCATCCTTTTGGGTAGAAAAACAATACCTTAGAAAAACAGCAAGGTTCAAACTATTGGGAACTAGAGCAACCTCCAAGAGTGAAGCTTTTCCTTGGTACTCGACGGTATGTTCAGCATTCAGCCCGTTTCCCAGCTTAGTTTTCGCGTGCTAGGATTGCACAGCAGTTTACTGCGAACGAATTTTTGTCTCACTTGAAATGGATAAATACTCTTCCATCCGTGACCAATCTGAAGGCTCAGGTCCTCCAAAGGATGTGGGCTTACCTGACTCGCTGCGCAGTGCAACCCAGAGGCTTCGCTTTCCTCCGTCTTATATCGTCGTTGGCGTCTACCGTCTCCTGTCAGATAAAGCGCTCTTCTTTCCTGTCTGGCAGAAATGTCGAAGTGGTTTCTTGAAGGGTATAGCTGTTGGTAGCATCTGGGTGCGTAGTCATGTATCTAAATTGGCTGTCAAAAGAGGATTAACTGTACCGAATACACATAGTCATTCCTAACCTTTTCGGTTCAGCGTGGGCTTATCAAGACCTTCTGGATAAAGTACATGAACCCATTCGTTATTCTCTCTTTATACTAATGGTGCCCTATCCATTAGCTCCCCAAATGTTGTTGGCCATGCAAATGACACCATCCTGGGGTACAGACCACCGTTCAACTTGCCAACATGTTTGTATTCTCCGCTTTTTTTCCATTCATCCCACCTTACTGATTGTACACTTTTCTGTTTAGGGGCTACACTTGTACTTTTGTCATCCCAACTTACCTTCATATTCAGATTCTTTCTATCACACAATCTTCGCGTTGCATGCAAGCATGCATGGGACCAGACTATTGCATCACGTGGTAAAGGGCCTGCGTTCTGGCAACCATATGTTGAAGAATGGGACTTGCCACCAAAGATCGATGTCAACCAGTGGGTGGGACTTGAAAAAATAAAGAGCAAGGCTCTGAGATTTGCTGTCAAACATGGTGCGTCAGCCTGTAGTTTCAAGGCATTGTTTGACAAGGGGCTCACATCAACAGTGATATTAATTCCACTGCATGTCATCCCAGTTGCTGGGTTGGTTGTTGTTGCTATTTTCAAGGCGCTTGACACTGCTCAGCATCTTCACAAACCAGTCTGTGCCTTTTGTGTGTGTCACTACTTTATTAACCAATGGTTTTATGCAGTACTTTCAATCCAAAAAAATGACAAAGGAACAGACTGCTATTTTCATTGCAGAGCATAGGTGGGACTATCAAAGTGAGTTTTTGATGTTTAATGTGTCTTTAATAAATATATATATAGAGCAGTATTTGGCTTTGCTGCTGCACTTTTCGAAGCTTTACCTTTTGTGGGCTTGGTCTTTTCTATTTCAAATCAAGTTGGAGCTGCAATGTGGGCTCATGGTATGTGTATACATTTTTATAAGGTTTTGTGCTAATTATAAATTAGATTTAGAGAAGAGACAGCATTGGTTTGCAGAAAAGAAAAAAAAGTCTTAACTTTAAAAATAAAATGTGTTATTAAGATTAGCCTAGTAACTCAATTGTATTTTTTGTTTTTGTTTAAGATGGTTAGTTAATCTTGGTAGAAACATATACAAGACCCACTTTTTCTGCCTGAAAAAAAGCAACAAGCAGTGATCCCTTATAGCAAGTTACTACCACAGCATCCACAACTCCCACACCAGACCAGCTCCTTGAAGATATTCTATCTTCAAACCCCCCACAGTTTGAACAAACCAGACACTACATACACCCAAACTTGCCCTCTGCACCACTTCAACTAGTCAAGTACATTTACTTGCAAGCCTATTGCAACCTCCTCCTTCACGAAAGACAATCTGCAACCTCACCACCCTTCTCACCATCATCAATGGCCTTCATCTGCATCCTAGTCTCCATCCCCTTCACTCCTGCTGTAACTGGCCTGGAGTAAGCATTCAACTGCTTGCGCTCCTATAAGTTGTGGAACTGGCCAGGAGTCTGTGATTAGACTGTTTGCATGTGTGTGCGCCTGAGGCACTGTACTTTTATTTTTGGCTACCCCCTACATCTTTCCCCTTGTGTTGTCCTTATTGTTCTAGGACTATCACATGCCAGTCAACTGCCCTTTTGGGCAGTAGCCATTGTTCCCTTCTTGTTGTATCCCTTGTTCCCAGTTCAGCGGTGTTGTTTGCCTACTATACTGAGTATGGTTACTCCTTTGGGTCCTAGCTGTCACAGGGCGGCCCCATAGATGGGAGAGAACCACTGTTGGCAGCTGAATGAATGCGTTTGACCCCCAGGACTGGTAGAGCAGTCTAGGCCTGGGGTTGGTAACATACTGTTCGGACTTTCGTATGGGTGTCCTAGGATCTGTCAGCCGTGTTTGTAAGGAAGTGAAGCGCCTCAGTAAGCCTCATGGGCACATAGTAAGAAGTATTACGATAGCTAGGACGGTTTCAGCCTGTCCTGTAGTGTACTTGTACCAGCAGAACTCGGAGACGAGACTCTAAGTCGAGTCTCCTGTCCAATAGGAGTAGTGACTCGTGTTCTTGTCGCTTCTAGGTCAACCGTGGCTTGTTGGCCGTATCTAAGCGTTCTGTGTCTACTTCTGTGCCTACCACACATTGCAAACGACCCTGGAGTCAGGGATGATTCTAGTACAGTCAATGAGATGCTCTCTAGCAGAGCAAGCTATTACACACCTCAAGTGATAGAGGCTGAAGCTGAGTCAGACATCAGTGAAGTTAATCTCTCGGACTGACTTAGTCTGGTGTCACTGCTCTTGCCGGTGACACTAGCACCCCCTCCTCTATAAGTAGAGACTCATAGCTACCTTGTACCGGCAAGTTGAGTCTCCTGTCAATCACAGTGACTTACTCTTCATCTATTGTTCTGCTCTAAGGGGTGGCTACTGTATTCAGCTGCAGCAAGTGGTAACCCAGTCTATCTCTATTAGTCTTTTAAGACACTACAGAGTCTTAGCTACAGTCTTTTGTTACTGTTAAACCCTTGGCGGTGACATTAGACTCAACTTTCTTACATCATGGCTAGCAGTTCCAGCTTTCAGGGAACTATCATCCACAAACATGAAGCAATGTTTGGATGACTGAACTTGCAGGTACAAGAAGTCGATGAGTTCCACCAGTACAACTTCAGAGGACATCTGATCCTATTGCTAACAGATGATCACCAGAGAGTGAAACAAAGCTCACCACAAGTTTGCTACTACTGAGGAGGGTGGTACTGTGTCCATTGGAATAATGAGAACCAGAGATACATACTAGGGCAAAGATATGTCAAGCTAGACAATTACAACCTTACAGACAATGACCAGCCAGAAGAACAGGCTGAGGAAGAGACCCAATGGTCAGGAGAAGAGGAAGACAAGGACGTGGACAATCAGATTAGACTAGCACCAATCAAAGAGGAGCTAAAGAGCAGCCCCACTGCATCAGAGCACAGCACACCAGTACACACTCATCCACCAATTTGCACCTTCCACCCAGCACTAGATATTCCTCTTGGACCATTACCAGAAGGAAACCCAATCCCAAGCTTCATCCAAACCATGTCGACAACCACTCAAACCCAAACTGCCACCCATGCAGCAACTGCTGCATCCAACCACCCAGTACAAGCAAACCTAACCACCTCAGAATGACTAAGGCAAGGCATGCACCAAGCCCTAAAGAAAGGACCCCCTGGAGGAAACCCTGGAGGAGGACAAGGAGGACCAGGAGGGCCAGGCAGCCTGGGGCAAGCTGCCACCCCTCATCAACCAGTCCCGCTTGTGGCCGATGTTAAGGCTATGGGACAGCTTCCCCAAGTATTCAATGGAGATCAATCCAAAGCAGATAACTTTATAGAGGAAGTCAAAGCATATCTGCGAGTCAATCATGGAGTAGCAGGATATGACTCCCCCTTCAAAAAGGTTGCCTTTACCCTAACCCTCATCAAAGGGGAAGAAGTAGCACAATGGACCAGAGATATGGGCATGTGGCTGGACAGCCTCAATATGCCAGAGGACAACATCCCCGATTTGTGGAACCAATTCCTGGATGAATTCACAGAGCAATTCCAGGACTTCCAAGCCTCCCAGAGAGCCAGAAATGACCTTCTCAGCTGCAAAATGAGGGACTACAAGTTTGACAAGTACATCTTCTGGTTCAAAAGTCTCCTAAGGAAGGTGCAATATACTATAGGGAATTACGAAACCTACAATATGTTCCTCAGGGGACTGCCACTGTCACCGCCAAGGGTATGGCCGCAACAATAGACCAAGTTGATAGTTGCCTAGTAGTTCTTCAAGGGGTTGAGCTAAGTCTCACAGCGACTTAGGTGACTGATAGAGTAGGAGTTACCACTTGCTGCACTTTAATGCAGTAGCCACTCCTTTGAGGGAAAGGGAAAGGGGAAAGGGGAGCGATATGAATTGAGACAGGAGACTCAACTTGCCATCTTAGGGACGTCAAGGAGTCCTACTTATACTACAAGACAAGTACTAAAAATAGCTATGCCAGCGCATTGCTCCACTATGACTAGGTATCCTAAGAATAGCTACTCCATAGTGAGTCATGATCTGGTACAGTAATAGAACACTCCACAATGACTCCTGTATCGTACAATAATAGCACAACTCCTCAGTGACTCACCGCTCCACAATGACTTGTTGACTTCCTCATATGGCCGGTTCCAGAACTTACAGGAGCGCGGTGCACAGCACCACTCCAGGCCGGTTGCAGCCACTCCATATACTGGACAAAACCCTGGCACCCCCAACACCCCTCACATACCAGAAAGCAAAAGAAAGAGTCAGATTGCTCTGCCAGCCCCAATCACTAATGGATGGCATAAGAAAGCAGCTAACAACCAGAATAGCATTCAAGCCCAACTTTCCTACACCTAGATGTCCCCAAGGTAGCAGATTTAATAGCCAGTGGAGGCAGCAGCCACAATATAACTCCTCGAATGCCCCGTACTCCATGAGGAACACCCCAGTCCCCATGGACCTCAGCAGAGGTCACACCCCTACTAACTGGAGGGGAAGAGGCAGAGGAGGTTGGCAACAGGGTCAGAATAGCTGAGGAAATGTGGCAGGATTTGGTGATGCCAATGCCTGTTTCTGCGGCATTGTAGGACACTTCACTCGAAACTGCCCCACCAAACCCAAGCAAAATGATTGGAACATGAAATGGAATGGCAAGAACCAAGCCGACCTCATTGACTTCACTGAAGATCAAGAAATGAGAGATGCTGAAAAAGATTCTGTGGCAACTGTGTGCGCCTACCTCCAAAGGATGACGATAGAAGACCAGCAGCATCTGGCAAAAGAAATGGGAACCTCTGAGGATTTTCCCACTGCCTGATTAGGTTGGCACTACTCAGGCAAATTGATAGCAACAATGTGTATCTCTCCAATAGAAAATCTATGACAGTCTGATTTTACACATGATTAATTGCAAAAAGAGCTGAAGCAGTAGCCCTAGTGGACTCAGGGGCCACTGAAAACTTTATGAATCTGTCCTATGCATGATGGTTGAAACTGCCCATAAAAAGTCTAGTGAAGCCAAGGCCTCTTTACAACGTTGATGGGACAGAAAATAAGAGTAGAGCCCTCCAGTTCTATACAGACCTACAAGTTCAAACTGGAGGACAAAGAACAAACCACCAATTTTTCCTCTCTGACCTAGGGGAACACAAGGCAATCCTGGGATACCCTTGGTTTGTGAATACCCAACCAAAAATAGACTGGAAAAGAGGATGGATTGATCTAAGCCATCTCCCCATCATCCTCTCAGCCCCAGATGCAGCCAAGGCACGATATACACCACGAACAAAGAACCAACCACGCCCAATAAAGAGGCACCAACCTCAGTACTTTCTCAGAAAAATCACCATTGGCACGGCAACCAAAAAAGAACAACCAGAGCTACCAAGGGAATACCAAAGGCATTCCAAAATATTTAGTGAAGAAGAATCCCAGAGACTCCCTCAATGCACGGTCTGGGACCATGCAATCAAGCTACTACCTGGGGCACCAGCATCATTGCCAGGTTGATTACTACCCCTCACACAACTGGAAAAAGAAGAAGTCCACAAGTTTGTGAAGAAACACTTGAAATGAGGAACAATCTGCATATCCAAGTTTCCTTATGCAGCAAACTTCTTCATGAAGAAGAAGGATGGTAAAATGTGACCCATACAGGACTATCGACCACTCAACAAATGGACAAAGAGGAATAGAAATGTCTCGCCACTCATTCCTCAAGTGATAGACAGACTTAGTGGATGCACCCTTTTCACCAAATTCGACATAAAGTGGGGGTACAACAACATCAGAATCAAAGAAGGTGATGAATGGAAAGCAGCTTTCCTCACACCAGAAGGCCTCTTTAAGCCCACAGTCATGTTCTTTAGCTTAACCAACTCCTCTGCCACATTCCAAATGATGATGAATACTATCTTCAAACATGAAGTAGGTGAAGGATGGCTCTTGATATACATGGACAACCTTGCTATCCACACAGCCAGGCTCACCCACAAAGCAGAGGAGCAGCACAGGCAGAGGCATTGACAATATGTCCATTGGATCCCGGACAAACTTGCCACACACGACCTCTACCTCAAACTAGAAAAATGTGAATTTGAAAGGGATGAAATTGAATACCTAGGGGTCAATGTAGGAAAGGGATGGCTCCAGATGAACAAAAAGAAACTACAAGGCATTGTGGACTGGAAAGTCCCTAGAAACCCCACCAATGTCTGGAGCTTCCTGGGGTTCATGGGATATTATTGATATTTCGTCCCTAACTATTCGAAAATTGCCTGACCACTACTGGACCTTACAAAGAAAACAACCCCCTGGCACTGGGAAGAGAAGCACTTCAAGGCATTTGAAATGTTAAAAACACTCATGTGCAGCAGCCCAGTGCTGTTACAACCCAACTTCGAAAAGCAATTCATTTTTCAAGTTGACATCTCAGCATATGGCCTGGGGGCCATACTTTTGCAGGAGGGAGAACACACTACACCAACACTGGCCAAATGGCACAAACCCATCCTCCACCCTATTGCATTCTATTCAGCCACCTTTACCCCAACAGAGTGGAACTACAACATCTATGAAAGAGAACTGCTGGCCATCATGAAGTCATTAGCCCACTGGAGGCAATACCTAGGATGGACAAAGATGCTGTTTATTATCCAAACAGACCACACAAACCTCTAGTACTGGAAATCCCTAAAGAACCTAAACAGAAGGATGGCTAGATGGCATGCAGACCTACAAGAATACAACTTCACTCTGGAGTATACAGTCACTCAAAAAACTGTCTTAATGTTTGGCCATTTTGGAAAGACTGATTTGGCATACATCAGATAAATTACCTAATAATCTGAAACTAATATCTATTATAGTGTAGCATTTTAGCTCTCGGAAATGCCTGGAAGCACGTGATTTGGACCAAAATGGATGTCGCAATATCCAAAATAAAATGGTGTATTATTGGGACAGTTTTTTGGCCCTCAATTTTATCTACAGTAGGTATCTAATTAGTAGTTTGTATGACCCCCATTAGCTCTAATAACTGCTTTAATTCTTCTAGGCATACTTTCTATGAGGTTTTGGCATGTTTCTGCTGCAATCTCATTCCATTTCACCTCTACCCTATCCTATAACTCATGCATTCCCTTGGGTGAGGTTGAGTATTTCTGCAAAGCCCTTTTGAGATGTACCTAAAGGTGCTCAATGGGATTGAGGTCAGGGGATTGGGAAGGCCAGACAAGCACTTGGATGTCATTGTCATCAAACCACTGGGAAGCCCTTTTAGAGGTGTGCTTGGGGTCATTATCCTGCTGAAATACCCTTTTTTCCTCTGGTACTGCCAGCTTGTCAAAGCTTTCCACCACTCCTTCATCTAAGATATCACAGTATTGCTGTGAATCCATGGCCCCCTGAACCTCTATAAGCTTCCCAACCCCATTCCACCCTATGCAGCCCCATATCATAAGATTATTTCCTCCTCCATGCTTGACAGTTGGGGTAGTAGTGCGGTCTGACAGGGGCTCACCCCTTTCTTTCCAGGTATAGACCCTTCCATCTGACCCAATTCTGTTGATCTTGGTTTCATCTGACCATAGGACCCTCTTCCAATCCTCCACTGTCCAGTTTTCAGGTACTTGGCAAATTTGAGGTGATTCTCTCGATGTTGCCTTTTAAGAAGAGGGTGCTTCTTCTTGATAATAGAGGAAAACCCATTCTTCTTGAGGACATTCCTGACTGTTTGGGCTGAGACAGGATTGGGAAGGATGCTATTGATGAAGTTGGCAAGTTAGACAGCATTGTCAAGCTTTTCAGTAGTGATTTGGCAAATAATGGATTGTTTATCACAAGGGGAAAGCTTGGGAGGGCGACCTCCTTTGTTGTTTTCCTTGTTTGTGTCTACTTGTTTCTTGATTCTACCAATAGTAGACTTCCTTATACCAGTTTTGGACAGAGGTCTCCTTCTTCTCATACCACCACCATGTCCACAACCCAGCCCCCTCCCCCTCTCTTCCAAATACATGCTGCCCTCTAGGCAGTCTTAAGGGATGTCAGAGCCTTCCTCTCAGCCAATCCAAATGATCTGGAGGACCTTTGTGTCACCTTGAACCAGTTCTGTTCACAACCGCATATCTCTCCATACCTAACCAGCTCTGTGATCTTCCCTGAGCTCACCCCTATTGAAAAAGACTTCCCTGAATTTCGCCCCCAGCCCAACCTGGACACCATCCTGTCCTCCCTTCAGGACCTCACCAAAGTGGTCACTGACCTCCAACGCGAGGTCAAAAAACTCAGCAAAAATATGTCCACTGCCCAAACAAGTAGTGCATATGCCCCTCCGAATCCCCCCCTTCCCCCACCTACACAGCGAAAGCTGAGGCCAAGCTGGCTAACCCCAGTCTTGTGATCCTGCTTGGGACACCTCTTATGGGCGCTCTGTCCTTCCAGCCTCGGCCAGTGGATGTCTGTGATACCCTTAACAAGGCCCTCTCCACCTCCCCCCATAATCAGACTCACATCTCTGCCACGAGGTGGACTGCCAAGGGAAATCTGATCGTAACAGGGGGCCACCAGGTGACGGCCCAACAACTCCAGATAGCCTCTCCCCACATCTCTGCTGCTTATGCTGCAGCCTTTTCTGCTTCTGTTACTGTCAAAGTGGGCCTCGGATCGGAATGCCCTTGGGCTGGAGCATCATCGGAGCGCCTGCTCGACGGAGGCAGATCTGACTCGCGTAGATAACAGTCCATGGACAATATACATAGTATTACTGTACAGACTGTGATATGGATACAAAACTCCACTTCATATTGGACACTTAGTTACTTAGTTATGATATCTAAAAGCCTCGGGGCCAAGGGCCCAAGTTACAGATAAATACCAGTTGAGTAGTATTCTGGCCACCTCAGTTATCGTGCCATACGCGCGACACTGAGGTGAGCACCCTTTTACTTAGTTTTGTATTCATTCTATATGCTTACATCCTGTAGTACATCGTTGTCCTACAGGTAAATACAATACAGTTATTGTGCCGTACGTGCGACACTGAGTACATCATTGTCCTACAGACAACTCACACATGTGTCTGCGATCCCTCACTTAATCAATAGATCTGCTAGAGGTTATGGGCCCTGCCCAGCCCGCTACATCTGCTGCTACATCCTCGTCTACCTCTGATCCCTCATCTGCTGTTATCATGTCCGCACCCTCTGCCACCATTGAACAGCTCCCTGCCAATATCCCACAGCTGGAGCCCAATGGCACCAATTGGGCCATCTTCTTGATGCACTTCAAGAACACCATGACAGTCACTCAGCGGTGGGGACACTTTGCTGGCCTGAAGCCCTGTCCTAAGATCCAGGATCCGGATGCCCCTACAGATGACGAGCTCAGTGCCATTGAGCAGTGGGAGCATGATGACTCCATAGCCTCTTACCTCCTTTCCCAACGCCTCCCCGACATTACAGTGATGTGCCTGAGTAACTGCGCGACAGCCATGGAATGGTGGGACCTTGTCACCAAAGAGTTCCAGGCAAAGAGTGCCTACGCACAGGTGGATCTCCATCAGTCCTTCCTGGAGATGCACTGTACCAAGGGGGGGGACATCAAAGAGTTCTTGGGCAATCTCTGCTACAAGAAAGAAGAACTGGCAGCCACAGGTGTGCACATCACAGATAAGGAGTATGAGCACACCATACTCAGGGGCATTCCTTACAAGCTAGCCACATTTGCATATCCTTTCCTCTGCCCTAATTATCCATGGTGCCGCATCCATCAGCAACAAAGCCTTGATCAATCTGATCTGCGAAGAGGCAGATCGGCTGAAAACCTGGTGTGCAAAGGGACAAAACAACCATGGGGGAAATCAAGGAGGGAATCAGGGGGGGAAGAAGGACTCACCAGACGAGGCCTTGGCCGCCACTGCCACAGAGGGTGGCAAGAAGCATCGCAAGGGCAAGTGTCACAACTGTGGCAAGCCTGGGCATTGGGCGAAGGAGTGTAGATCCCCAAAGAAGGAGAAGAGCAAGAGCGTGAGCACATTACAGGCTGCGCAGACGTCTAGCTCCACCCCCAAGCCAGAGAATAAACCAGTTGGCTCTGCGAACACTGTAGTCGCTCCTGACTTTGAGGGCGATGGGTTCTGGATGGCCGTAGAGGACGCAGTGGATGAGGACCTTGCACGCATTATTGGCGCAGAGCCGGACCCACTGCTGGGTGCACCAGATGAAACTGACTATGTGTGGCACTCAGAGGAGGAGGGGGACTTTGCCTTTGAACCAGAGGAAGTTATTGAGGTGGGGGCCATCATCACACCAGCCGACAATGGTGAAGATGCTCGCATTCGCACCGAATTATACGACTCGGGCGTGACCCGGCACATCAGTCCCTATAAACCCGACTTCATTACCTATTCCCCCCTCGTGCCACCCATCTTCCTGAACGCTGCCAACCAGCAAAAGTTTCCTGCCATCAGGTGTGGGACGTTAGTCGTCCAAGTACCTCTGGGGGATGATGAATCTAAGCTCACCCTTCACAGTGCCCTGCATGCGCCAGCCGTCAGTTACACTCTAGTGTCCATTGGGGCACTAGATGCAGAAGGGTATCATGCCCATATAGGGGGCGGCAGCCTGGAACTCATCACCTCAGGGGGAGCGCCTCAGACGCATTCCATGCACGCAAGGCTGCCTATACAAAATTGTCCATGCACTGGACTCAGCCAACGCAGTGGAGCCTGTGTCGGTTATGAAATTGCACTGTCGCCTCAGCCATATTGCAGTCTCCAGCGCATGCAAGCTAGTTGAGAGCGGCGCTGTTGTTGGCGTTGAGTTGGACCCCAATTCTCAGGAGGGGGACTGCGATGTATACATCTACACGCATGCCACACACTTGCCTGTGCCCAAAGTCAGGGTTAGTCTGCCTGCACAGAACTTCAGAGATGAGGTCCATACCAATGTCTGGGGCCCCTCAACCATTGCCACTTGCCAAGGGCGCCGGTACTTCATTACCATCACTGATGATGTGACATGTTACACCGTCACCTTCTTGCTGTGCACAAAAGATGAGGCTCTTGAGGCCTATAAGGCATATGAGGCATGGGCCACCACCCAGCAGCACTGCAAGGCAATCAAAGTCCTGCGTTCGGACCGAGGGGGGGAGTACCTCAGCAGCACCTTTGACTAGCACCTTGCCAGGGCTGGTACAGCACACAAACTTACCACTCATGACACCCCGCAGCTCAATGGTGTCACGGAACATCTGAACCACACTCTGCTGGAGTGCATCCATGCCTTTGGGTACTCAAGTGGCCTGCCCAAATCCCTGTGGGGTGAGGTGCTGTGGCATGCAACTTGGCTGAAGAATCGCACGGCCATGCATGCCCTTGATGGCAGAACGCCCTTTGAGGCATTATACGGTCAGCTGCTGGACCTCTCCACACTCCGACCCTGGGGCACCACTGTCTTGGTGCATAATGCCACCGGCTCGAAGCTGGATGTGTGCGCTTATGAGGCACACTGGCTGGGGCTTGATGTTGATGCAAGGGCACACAGGGTCTTTTGGCCTGGGCCGGGAAACGTTACTGTTGAGTGCAATGTATATTTTGGGGCGACAGCACTGCTCAAGGGGGAGCAAAACAACTTATCCATTGCAGGCAGCGAGCAGGCTGCCACCCCTCATACCACTTCTATTCCTACCACTCCACCCCCATCCATCGTGCCTGAAGAGCCCAGTGCCATTGAAGCGCCCCTTCCTCCACCTATAAGTCAGCCCACAGATGAACCCACTGAGCTGTGGTGCTCCGGGCGTGCCCACATCCCATCGTGTACCATCCGCGAGATTCAGGCAGGGAAGGGCATTGACCCTACTGCATGCAAGGTGCCCCAGCTGGTGCCGGCACCCAAGCCCGAGCCTATAGATCCAGACATGCCCAGTCTAACCCCTGCAGACGATGAACCTGAGGATGATGAGGATGAAGTTGAAGATATGGTGGGAGGGATCTGGACAGTATTTGAAGATGCACCTGCACTAGATGAGGACTTTCTGGGCCTAGAGTATGCGTTTGCAGCCGAAACAGTGGATGCAGAGGCACTGGAGCCTCACATGCTCGCTGAGGCGAAGCGCAGGCCAGACTGGCCGCTGTGGCAGAAGGTGATTGGGGAGGAGTTGGCCACCCTCAAGGCCACCAGAACATGGAAGCTTGAGGAGGCACCACCGGGAGCTAACATCATAGGCTCCAAGTGGGTCTTCAAGGCGAAGAAGGATGCTGTGGGCAACATCATCTGCTATAAGGCAAGACTGGTGGCCCAAGGCTTCAGTCGGATAGGGGGCATTGATTATGATGACACTTACGCACCTGTAGCGTGCCTTGGGTCCTCGCACGTGATCATTGCGATGGCTAACTGCCTAGGGCTTGAGCTGCACCAAGTAGATATCAAGGGAGCTTACCTGAACGGAGTGCTGAATGATGGCAAGGTATTGTATATGCAGCACCCCCCTGGCTACAAGGCACCAGGCATTGGGTGCCTTTGCTGCGCCTCTGGAAGATGCTATATGGCCTGAAGCAGTCTGGCTGGCGCTGGTATCAAAAGCTCACCTCTATCTTTCTCTCCCTTGGCTTTATGCAGTGCTCCGTCGACCAGGCTGTCTTCTACAAGGTCAACAAGGTGCAGAATGACTTCACCATGGTCACGGTCCATGTAGATGACTGCACGATCGCCACCAGCAGCGACAGGCTCACGCAAGAGCTCATTGCAGGCCTTCACAAGCAGCTTGAGGTAACTGACCTTGGCGAGCTCCACTGGATGCTCAGGCTTGAGATCCAGCGCAACCGCACAAGCGGCACCATTCACCTGTCCCAGTGTGCATACATCAACTCCATCCTGCACCGCTACAACTTTGCTGACCTCAAGCCACTATCCACACCCATGGACACAATGATCTGGCTGTCTACCAAGCAAGCACCCGCAAGTGTGGCTGAATACGTGATCATGCGCGATGTGCCGTACCACGAAGCCATAGGCACGCTCAATTGGGCCGCACTTGCTACCCGGCTGGACATCGCATTCACAGTCGCGACCATGGCCAGGTTTGCTGCAAGCCCTGGTCCTGCACACTGGGAGGCTGTCAAGCGGATCTACCGCTATTTAGCTGGCACGCGCAACCTGTGGCTTGCGTATGGAGAGAGGAAGTGGACCCTTGAGGGGTATGCTGACATGGATGGCAGCATTGCCAAGGACAGGCGAGCAATATCCGGCTATGTGTTCCTCATTGATGGCGGAGCTGTCTCATGGTCCTCCAAGCATCAGGAGCTTGTCTCCCTATCTACGACTGAGAGCAAGTATGTTGCTGTGACACATGGCATGAAAGAGGCGCTCTGGCTGCGCAGTCTCCTCTCGGAGGTCTTTGGCTCACTCCCTGCCCCCACTACACTCTTCTCCAACAATCAAGCAGCAATTGCGCTTATGCACAATCATTAGTATCACGCGTGCATGAAACACATTGACGTGCGCTACCACTTCATCCAGTGGGTCATTGAACAAGGCTCCCTGCGCATCATTTATTGCCCAACCGACGACATGGTCACCGACGCTCTCACCAAGGCCCTCCCTTCTGCTAAGGTCAAGCATTTCGCAGCAGGACTTGGACTGCACGCGAAATGAGGGGGAGTGTTGAAGTGGGCCTCGGATTGGAATGCCCTTGGGCCAGAGCATTGTCGAAGCGCCCACTCAATGGAGGTGGATCTGACTCGTGTAGATAACAACCCACGGACAATATACACAGTATTACTGTATGGACTGTGATATGGATACAAAACTCCACTTCATATTGGACAATTAGTTACTTAGTTACGATATCTAAAAGCCTTGGGGCCAAGGGCCCAAGTTACAGATAAATACCAGTTGAGTAGTATTCTGGCCACCTCAGTTATCGTGCTGTATGCGCGACACTGAGGTGAGCACCCTTTTACTTAGTTCCGTATTCATTTATATGCTTACATCCTGTAGTACATCATTGTCCTACAGGTAAATACAATACAGTTATTGTGCTGTACGTGCGACACTAAGTACATCGTTGTCCTACAGACAACTCACACGCGCATCCGCAATCCCTCACTTAATCAATAGATTTGCTAGAGTTACCCCCTCTATCTTCCCTCTCATCTAGGCCAACGTCAAATGGTCTAAAATTCTCATCAATGGTCTACCCACTAGAGTCTCCAACACCTGGGAAGCTTACTCCCTAGACAAGTGCCATGCTGCCCTCGCTGCCGAAAACCCCTCATACACTCCACTTATCATAGCCCACAAACCCAGCTGGGTTTTGTGCCCCTCCCTCTACCAACCTGGCTCATTTTCATCCCTTGTAGTGGCATTTGAGGACCCAGATGGCTCCAAAGCCAACTTGCTGATCTCATCTAAGTACCTGTATGCCTTTGGCACATGCACTTCAGTCCAGAAGTGGAAACAGCATCCTCCCATCCCTGCTCCCCCCCTCTGACCAGATGTCCAAAGACATCAACATAATCACCATGCCATGCCATCCCCCCGAGGCCCTCTCTTCTTCAACCACAGATACCCCAGCAACCCCTGCCACCAAGTGCAAGGCCCTACCAAGTTCCTCCCCCAGCTTTACACCTACTTACAAGGGGCCCTCAAAACGCAAAGTTGTATGTAAGTAAGGAGAAGGGAGTCTGGAACAATCCGTGCACCGCGCAGGCCCAGATTGTCTCTGATTTTGATAGAAGGGTGATAACTGTCTCATGTATTGTGGTCTTCTGCATTATGTTTACCAGCTCCCATCTGCTTCAGTTAGTTCCCCTACTCTCATTGATACACTCCTTTAGACAATCACTGTATGTAAGGTGCTACATAGGGGTCTTTCCCTAAGGCACACCTAAATGGATAAAAAAAAAAACCAGTTTTGGACTGGATTTCACAAACAGAATAGTGTTCATGAAGAAGAGAGATGATGGTAGAGCACTGAGCAGAAGGGATGGGACACATAGTGGTGGTA
>QLOT01021639.1:0-16351 GCA_003313875.1 Russula aff. compacta | reverse complement strand
ATATAACCATAACTTCCCTCGTGAGATGGCGCGACGAGGCTTCTTTGATGCGAGCTGGCGGCGCTGGACTTGCGTCGCCTCGCGACGCCGCTGCGGGCGCTGCCAGTGGCGGTTGTTGATGTGGGCGGTAGGGCGGCGGCGGCGGCGGGGTCTGGCCATTCAACGCCTAGCTCGAAGGCCCCTTTTCCGCCTTCTTCCTCCTCTTCTTCCTTGACGGGAACCTCGATTACCGCCTGCACGCGGCGGACTACGCGCGGGATGGGGGGCGCTTTCGTGGGCGAGTGGAGAGCGGGGAGGTACGGAGGCTTGTCAGTGGACGAGCATGCGGACGCGCCGCGCTTCGTCGCGGGTGACATCGCGGAGAAATCGGGTGCGAGGATCGGGACGTGCTTGGGTGTGCGGGCGGTGAGCTTCGTCTGTGGTTTTGGACCAGGGTTCGAAAGAGATAGCGATGTTGGATGGGGTGATGGGGGCGGGGTGTCGTCAACAAGGTTAGTGGGCGTACCTGTGAAGATGGCGCTGAGGACAGTTGATTCAGGAGGCGCGTGTGTTCGGCGTCGATGCGCAGGAACTGGTCTTTCCAGGACTTGATTTCACCGCGCAGGGTCTCCTCGAGGCGCAGGCACTGGTCTTTCCATTGTTGGGCCTCCTGGCGGAGCTGGGCGACTAGTTCGGCCTGATGCTTATTCTGTACGTAGTAGCACAGAGGGGTCAGTCGGGTACTTCTATGAATGAGCGACGCTTTACCACCACTAAGGCTCTATCCGCCTGCAGTGAGCGTCGGCATAAGTAACGGAAGAAGGGAGATGCATGAGCGGTGTACGCGCCTCTGCCTTCCACCTGTCCACCTCCGCGACCCACGCCCGAGTTTCTTCCTTACATGCGTTGAAATCTCGGAGCGCATCGTCACGCTCATGCCGCAGGGCACGCAGATCATCCTCAGCTTGATGTAATCTTACACGCGTCCCTTGTTCGTAAGCGCGGAGCTGAAATGATTGAACGACGGATCGGAGAGGGGAGGAATAAATCCCGGCCTACTGACTGCAGAGACGGTTGCTTGAGAGAACTGTTTGAAAGCGTCTGCGATCGTGACGGAAGGATCTGACATCGATGAAGATGCCCAGCTGGTTGCTGTCGCTGTTCTTGTTAGTTGAAAGCAAGGCTCCTGTGTGTCCTGTTCCGTGTCGTGTCGAGTTCGGCACTTTGGCACGACCGCGGTGGTCCAGTCACGGGATCCGTTGTTCCTCGCTTCATTCATGGCATGGCAAGGCTCGCTAACCGACCTTGATTCACAACTCAATCAATTACGAATTCAAGCCTCCCTTATCCCCCTTCAGCATCCCATTCGTGCTTTGATTATCCATGATGTCGCAGTTTTCCGCTTTGCGAGATACCAGGCCACTCGGCAGAAGGGTGACCTTGACCAGGCCATTGTGCATTACGGCGAGGCACTTCTGCGCGGACTTCATCCCATTCGTGCCATCACAGCTTTTCATAAGTTGACATGTGCAATGCATGCTCGTTTTGAGGAGTTTGGAGATAGGGACGGCTTGGACAACATCATCGCACACTTTCGTTACCTTTGCGGCCTACCATTAGAGGTCGCCGATATTGATCGTATCGATGTCCTCAATGACCTTGCCCGTGCCTTTCAAAGCAGATTCCAACTTGAGGGGCGAATGGAGGACGTCGATAACGCGATCCTCTTGCGTCGCCATATCGTCGCCATCTCTCCCCCAGACACGGACGGTCATTACGGCTTCATATCCGATTTAGCGAATGCCATTGGATCTAAATCCGAACAAACTGGCGAGATAGACCACCTCATCGAAGCCATCAGCCATTATCGTTTGGTGCTTGGCTCCTGTCGCCCTGATCATCCCGCGCGCCCATTTTTCCTCAGTAACCTGGCCACATGGCTGATGCGACGCTTCAAAGGGAACGGCAAGCTGAACGATCTCGATGAAGCCGCTGCGTTATTTCAGGAGTCGTTTGACACCATGGGCGAGAAGGACTCTCGCCGCGTGTTGATGGTCATGCACCTTGCCGGTACCTCTTATTCTCGCTACGAGCAAACCGGTGACTTGGAAGACCTTGAGCAAGCCATTAGTCGCTATCGCGAGGCACTCTCCTTGTCTCCTCCCGGCCATGGGGACAAGCACCTACTCTTCCGCAACCTCGCGCAGGCGCTCGAGACCCGTTTCGAAAGGCTCGGCCACCTGAACTGCTTAGATGAGGCAATTTCGTTATATCGCACCTCTCTTCGCCTTCAACCTCCAGGTCACATTCACCGATACCAATCCCTGAGTGGTCTGGCCAAATCCATTTCGTGGCGTTTCTTACGGACACACCGAATGGATGATTTAGAAGAACATATCGTTCTCCTACGTGATGCTTTAGCTCTCACACCCCCTGGGCACCCTGCTCGTCCTCTAAACCTAGCGAACCTTGCCAGTGGTCTTCGCCGACGGTCTCATCGGACCCACAACGTGGGTGATATTGACGAAGCAATTGGACATCTTCGTGAGGCATTGGAACTACACCAACCCGGTCATCCTTGGGCGCGTAAGATTCTTCATACTCTTGCGTTGAGCCTTACAATCCGCTTTGAGAAAATCGGGGCGGAGAAAGATATCGTCGAGGCGATCAAACACTACCAAAGTTCATTTTCCATAACTCCTGCTAGACATCCGGAAGCATCCACAGAACTCTCCCACTACGCTATTGCATTGTTCCGTCTTTATGAACTGACGGGCGATGCAAAACATCTCGAAGAGTCCATGGCTTTCTCCAGATCCGCTGTTGAATACCCATTCTCGGGCGTTCTTGAAAGACTCGAAGCAGCTGAGACTTGGACATCTACTGCACGCTCAGCGCAACATCCTACGACTTTCGCCGCGTATCGCAACGCACTCTCTCTGCTTCAACGCTCGATAGATTTAGGGCCCACCGTGCCATCTCAACACGAGTTCATGAAGGGACGAGACATCGATGAACTTCGCAGCTCACTTCCGATGGACGCTGCATCATATGCTATCGAGGTTGGTGCCTATGAAGAAGCTGTTGAGATTCTCGAACAGGGGAGAGTACTACTATGGTCCGGTTTGCGCAGCCTCCGGACCCCTCTCGAACGCCTCCGTGGAGTCGATGCGCCGCTAGCGGACCAATTCACCGAAATCAGCCAAGCTCTAGAAGCGGTAATCACCACAGCGGACACCGATAATCTCATGCAAGCTCCAGACGGAGTAAATGGCGATGACCCCGTGAAGACAAAAGACCCGTTCAGTGAAAATCTAGCGGAGAAACGCAGGCTCTCAGGGGAATTAGAGAAGGTCGTCTCAAAGATTGAAGCGCTACCAGGATTCGAGAACTTTCTGAGTCCCGTACCCTTTCGTCTCCTCAAAACGGCGGCTATGGGTGGTCCTGTAATCATTGTGAATCTCTCCAGATACCGCTCGGACATCCTCATTGTCCGTTCCAGCTGGCCCATTGTACACATTCCAGCTTCCCCAAACGTCTTCGACAGGATCTCAAAGCTAGCCGAGCGGTTATCAGAAACGCAGAAGACTAACCTTCTCGAGTCGAAGCGATATGGACGAATCTTGCGGCACACGTTGGAACAGTTATATGAGTTGGTGGGGCAGCCTGTCCTTGACAAGTTAAGGGGGCTTGCAATTCCGGATCAGTCTCGGATCTGGTGGTGCCCAACGTCCATGTTGACCTCTCTTCCCATCCACGCGGCGGGGCCAATACCCTCAAACGGTGATTCTAAACGATACCTCTCAGACATCTTTGTGTCTTCGTATACACCAAGTCTCTCTGCCTTGATAGCGTCGAGGTCCCGCACGTTATGGGAGTCCCCAGGCGGGAAGTCATCGTTGCTCATCGTCGGACAGCCGAACGATTCCCTCCCTGGGGTGGACACCGAAACGCGAAGCATCGAATCCCTGGCGGGTCATGGTGTCCCAGTGACGAGCATCGCCGGCGAAGCGGCGACGCCCGAAACTGTGATTGCGCACCTGCACACGCACCCCTGGGTGCACTTTGCGTGCCACGGCGTGCTGCGACCCGGTCGGCCGTTCGACTCGTCCTTCAAGCTCCGACAGCGACAGCACAACGAGGAGGACGGTGGCGGCGACGGCGACGGGCGCCTCACGCTCCTGCGCATCGCCCAGGCTATCGACCTGCCCACGGCTGAGCTCGCGTTTTTGGCGGCCTGCCACACCGCGGAGCGGACGGACGACGACGGCACGCCAGACGAAGTGCTCCATCTCGCCGCCGCGATGCAGTTTTGCGGGTTCAGGAGCGTGATCGGGACCATGTGGGCTATGGTGGACGTTGACGGGCAGGACCTTTCACAGCATTTCTATCGCGCGATGTTTGCCGCTCCGGCGGACGCGGACTCTGACTACTCGGAGAGAGTAAGCTATGAGCGGTCCGCGAGGGCGCTTCGCGATGCGACGCAGAAGATTAGGAAAAAGAAGGGCGTCACGCTGGAACGATGGGTCAACTTTGTCCACTACGGAGCATGATATCAAATCGGGAAACGAACTAGGAGATCCCCCGTTATACCGCAGTGGGCTCGTTCCACTTGTTTGACTAGGCGTAGGTAAGACTGACGTCCCCCTAGCCATTGGCATCTAGGATATGCACGTCCATCGTATGATCCCCTCGGCGATTGCTCGGTTGAACATGTTATAGTAGATACATCCTACGTGGTAAATCATTTACGACTCCTAGTTCTTTAGTTTTGTTTTGCTTCTGCCTCCACATCTGCATCCTCTTTTTTCCCTACGAATAAGTTGAACCACCTGAAAACTTCGTAGTGCCACTTCAAGCTGAAGAAAAAAACGCCACGGTTACCAACGCGAGGATCACGCAGTGAATGGATCAGCTTTACCTATTTCCATGGTTCAAAACCCAGTGGTTCTCATCAGGGAAGATGACCAGTCGAGTTGGTACTCCTAGCCTGTAGCAATAATCTTCAGCGTCTGGTCAAGTAAGGAAATGCGAATGTCTGCGCACTGCTTCAATGCATGGAATGCGCCAATCCCCTCTGTCTCGGGGAGACGATAGTCTTTGCTACCATGGATGACAAGCTGCGGCGTGGACCACTTGTGCACGTAGTTGACCGGGTTGTACTTTTCGAGCAGTTCCTTCGCCTCTTTATCCCAAGGACGGCCAGCCCAATCATGGTTGAACTGTCTTCCTTGGTTAGACAATCGAGGTGGCACTTGTGGGGAGGATGAGTGACGCGACCACTTACAAAGAAGAGCTCATCGGTGGAGTAGCCATTGTAAGTCGCGTCAAAGACGCCATCGTGACACACGAGAGCCTTGAAATTGAATCCGTACTCGGGATGACCTTGGATCCAGCTGTGGAACGAATAAGCGCACACTCGGAACACTGACGTACACCTGAGTTAGTTAAGACTTACTTGATGGCATAGCCGCCCCAGCTGGCGCCCGCTGCCACAGCACGATCAGGGTCGACCTCGGGGTACTTGTCGAGGGCATATTTCCAGCCTTTTTGAAGGTCGACAAAGGGCTTCCCGCCCCAGTCCTTAGCGATGGCGTCCGTGAAATCTGTCGACATACGCGTGTCAAAGCTGGTCGGCGTATGTGTGATGAGACCGGGACAAGGAGCCAACCTTGGCCGAACGTCGTCGAGCCTGTCGGGTTGATCGCCACGACAAAATAACCCTGGTGTGCAAATACGTTCGGGTTCCACCTCGTGGACCACCGATCATCCCACACGCCCTGAGGACCTGCAAACTTTCGTCAGTATACGCCCGCTGGACTCGCAAGCATCTTGGACCTGCCTCCGTGGATGAACAGTAATCCTGGCCACTTTCTCTTGTCGCCCTCCTTCCACCCGTGCGGTTTGACAACAAACCCGTGCACCTGCTTCCCTTCGGCTCCTTCGAAGTAGAAGTCCTCTGGTGAATGCAATGTCTTTTCCACCAGCGCTTGCTCGCTGAACCGGGTGATTTGTTCAGGTGTACCCGTGGACTTCAACTCACCCTTGGCAGCAAATTCCGCTTCAATCTCATGGAGCCTACGGATAATGAACACGTCGTTTGGTCCCCGGAGTGAGGAGCGGGAGAATATAAGCCTGCCGTTGGGCAGTATCTGAAGGGCAGTGACGGCGCCGTTGTGCGTAAGGGGCTTGGGGGTGATATACTTTGATGGAAGAGACGGGTGAGTTGTAGACTTGTCAGGGGTATGGGGGACTGGGAGAACAAAGAGCTTGGTGCGCGCATGATCGCCTGCAGTCAGGTAAAGAAAAGTGGAGTCCAGAGAGAACTGCGACACATTAACGCTTGTCCCGTGAGACAAGAAAGACACCAGATCTCACAGCAAGTTCATCGACCGATCGGTCCCAATGCTGTGTGAGCGTGTAGCGAACGTCTTTCTTCAGGTCGTATATGACGACCTTGGCCCTGCCATAGGGTTGGTACTCCCGAAGTCAGTATGAGAACTGGGCTCAGTGACGAACCTATCGGACTCATAACCATCTTCGTCAAGTTCTGTCCAGGCTACCTTGTCTCCTTGCGCATTGAACACGGGGCTGTGAGTCGCGCCTTGCTTGCCCGAGGTAAGTTCGCGCGGCTTTTGGCTACCGGTGAAGTCTACGAGGTACACCTAAAACATTCAGTTGGTAGGCTAGTCCAGGACGGGGATTAGATAGGAGATCTAACGTTCTGCCTCGTGTGCCAGGCCTTAGGGAGCTCGGGGTCCTTTGCGGTGTAGACGATGTACTGTTCAGATACGTCATAATCCCCCGTGTCGCCAAATGGCTCAACAGGCGTGTGCTGATATGATCGAGCGTTAGGTACGCGAAAGGAAGAGAGCAGTCGCCGTGACGTACGTGTCCGGTACCGTGCAGCACGTTGTAGAACTTGTCTCCAAAGTGCCAATGCCCCCCAGCATCCTTGGAAAGCTTGACGGTAAAGAGCGACGGCCGCTTTGGCCCCGTCCACGTGTCCCAGTGTCGCGCGAACGTATCGTCGTATACGAAAGCGGTGTGGCCGCGTTCCTGCCACTTGATGTCGTTCTCGGGGACTTTGGTCAGGTCGCCGTCTTCGTGGACGTTGGCCGCGAAAATGAGCACGCCAGCCTTGGCCGCATAGCGAAAGCAGGATGAAGACGAAGTTGGGAATTTGCCAAGCAGCACGGGCGGATCCGAAGTAGCGCGCAAGGTCGTATTGGTGAAATGGACCAAGATGGCATAGATGCCGGACGTCTTGCTTTCCTCGTCGGTAACAACATGACCGACGGTGCGGTCATCAAGCCAGAATGCTTCTCCGCCGTGAGGTAGAGTGACCTCAGCCTGCTCAACGGCAGTCGACTCGAGCGGCGCGATGAAGATAGACTTGTGGTTTCTTCCCAAGGTCGGTCAGCAAGTCGCAGATGGAAGAAACGGGACCTACTTCTTGTCTGCGAAGGAGTATTTGGAGACGGACACGAGGACGAGGTCTCCTGCCGCATTTGCTATGCCAGCGCCTGGACGAGGAAGCTCGACTAAATCTTTGGGGGTAAATCTGTCTTTCCCCGATTTCACATTGAATTCTCCAATCGTCGACATGTTGCGAGATGGGATGTTTGCGGGAGGAGAGGACAGAAGGGGTAGCTGGGCTGCGAAGCCTAAGAACGCAGCACGGGGAAAACGCACGAGAAGATGTTCCTGATTTTTTACATATGAACAGGACGCGACAGGATGCGAAGCGAAGATGAGGACAACCCGGGTAGCACGGCCTTCACTCGCTAACCACCTCCCCGTCATCTTCCCCTGTCTCCCCACCCTCCTCGATGTCCAACATCACCCCCGGATCAGTCACCTCCTCGACCTCCTCCGTCGTGGAGTCCCACCACGCCCTGAGCCCGACCCGGAATTCCACCATCTTTTCACCGATCAACTTGAGCAGCTGAGCCTGCTCTGCAGTAAGCACCTTGCCTTCTTCACACAGCTTGTGCGGATTCTCCAAAGTTGGCACGCCCTTTCGCATGACTGTCGTCAAACCAAGTTTGCGCAGCTGAGGCTCCTCGTTGTGTGGGAACGGTTCCGGCGGGTCAGAATGATGTTGCATGACCGGACCCGCCGGGAGGATCACTGTGCGGGATGCACGATTACCAGACCGTGCAAAGTCGGGTTGATGGAAGTCCTTGAACCATTCGATCACCTCTTGAGGTTCTGTATCTGTGAATAACAACCCAACTTGTCCTTTTATTTGCTGAACGGGAGCGTGACTGAGCTTCAGTTCGTGTGTTTGATGATAACATTGTCACTCACATTGGCTAGCGGTGCTAAACCTGGCCGGTGCTCCTCCTCCGGCGTCGTACCGAGTGCCTTAGCCATCAGGGCTGCCCGTCCGAAAAAAAGTCGTGCTGTGCTGCGCACAGAATATAGATTCAGATATGAAGAAGGCCTAAGAATGAGAAACATACCCTCTCCACAACTTTCGGACAGTTTTTAGATGCGCATTGCGCATGTTACCAACTTCGAAGAGCCAGCAATATCTCCATTTTTCTGCATTTGCCTGGAGCTAGTCGAAGTCCAGTGGTTCAGGGATGGGTGGGCACATTTAGCATCTTGTGCACACGTACCTCCGTTATCTGGGCTCCTTTATGCTCCCTGGTCTTTTTTGGGACCTTTGTTAAAGATACTACGACTTGTCGTCAATGGCAATTTATGTGATGTTGGAGGAGTTGGACTGACCGAGTTTTTGTCTCTTGGACCTTGGCATCGCAGGCAGCAAGACGAGAAAGATAATCTCGCTCGATTTAGCAGTGAGCGAAAAAAAATTATAATTGGACTCTTTTCGTCGATGCTCAACGTCTCTCAAGTAGAGCTCAGCAACCTCGAGGCGTCCCTCCTTAACGTCTCGGGAAATGTCCCATTACACATTCGCTTTAGGGCCCTTTTTACGCTCAAGGCCATCAAGAGTGAAGAAGCCGTCGGCATTATCTCAAAAGGTCCGGCTTACTCTCAACGTCAGAGGCGGGGAACCAGTGATTGACGTTTATGCAGGGTTTCAGGACCCCTCGGCGCTCCTCAAACATGAGCTAGCTTACTGCTTGGGGCAGATGAAAAACATAGCGGCACTCGCTACCCTCGAATCCATACTAGCTAATGAGCAGGAAGACCCAATGGTACGGCATGAGGTGAGCTCCTTTACACTGCGGAACATCCACATACAGCTTCACGCTTTCATGCCCGTAGGCAGCCGAGGCAATGGGTGCTATCTCCTCGGCCTCATCTTTACCTGTACTCAAGAAATATTTGAACCACTCGAACCGTTCGGTGCGCGAGACCTGCGAGATCGCGGTGGCGAAGATACAGTGGGACCACTCCGAGGAGGGGCAACGACAGCACGCGACCACATTCACTGAGCCTCAGTCCGTAGTGGCATCTGCCTTCTGCGCGCCTCTCCATTGCCATTGACTTTCTACTCAGAACTTACACCTCCGTCGACCCTGCGCCACCGACTTCTAGCCTCCTAGCTGGCGGGGCAGTGTCTATGAAGGAATCTAATGTGGAGGAGCTGCACTCCAAGCTTCTCGATACGCAACTGCCACTATTCGAACGTTATCGTGCGATGTTCGCACTGCGGAACATCGGCTCTCCTGCGGCGGTCGATGCCCTCGCAGGAGGGTTCTGCGACGACAGTGCGCTGTTCAAGTAAGGCTATCCTCGTTCTTCCTTCTCGTCCGTGGAAGATATTGAGCCCGTCCTGGGTAGACACGAGATCGCCTTCGTCTTTGGTCAGCTGCTCTCTCCCCATGCCGTTCCCGCGTTACTCCGCGTCCTTCAGAATCCACAAGAATCGGACATGGTGCGGCACGAAGCTGCCGAAGCCCTCGGAGGTATCGCGACTCCAGAGGTGTTTCCATACCTCAAAGAGTACATGACGCGGGAGGATGCACCCGTGGTAGTGAGGGAGAGCTGTCAGGTGGCACTGGACATGTACGAGGTGGGTGTCTCATCCTTCTCACTGGAACACCAACGGGGATTGAGCTCTACTTCTACCGATCACAGTACGAAAATTCCGACCAATTTCAGTATGCCAATGGCTTAGATGGTGTACGATAGCGTGATAGTGGGGGGTAGTCACTATACCGGAGACTCGGGCGGAGGCAGGGGCCAGGAATAGGCAGAGTTGCACGGCCATGACCATGTAGTAGAGAGCAGGCTGCTCGCGTCCATGGGCCGGAATTCAGTGTTTCACCCTGATTTTTTCCGGTGCAGTGTATTGTATTAAGTAAATCGATTCTAGTATAATGAGAGCACTTGTTATACCTGGAACTTGCTAGCGAAGCAGAGGACCGAATTTGGGGATCATACTAATGAGATTATGGCGAGTTCGTTGGCGGGAATCGGTCGCTGATAGGACAGTTATCGATTATTCGTGGCCCTATCCACACTCATGCCACACAGCTCTAAGGCGATCAAAACGCTACCGCGCAGCAACGAGCGGTCTTATGATCTTGCATATATCCAAATGGCTGAAGGCACCCCAACAGAAGGGTGTCCAACGCGAGCAACGCTTCTGTCGCGCTTTGACAACGGGCGGAGATGTTCCGGTCATCGCGTGAAGTCTATCTCGTCTTATCTTTGTGACTGTGAAGAATTTCAGTTTGACTGAAGAGATTTGAACTTTTCGGTGTGATGGATGGAGTAGAGGAGTCGTGTAATGAGATGATTGAAGGACCCTGGTTTCGGCTCACAAAGTCTTCAAAGTACTTGCTGATGCCCTGAAACTCGAACCATGCGAGAGTCAGGGAAGCAGCGTGTGTCAACGGATGCGGACGTCGGCTTTTTTCACCCGGGACAGGGCACAACATCAGAGAGAGATGGCTGCGCATACAATGGAGAACTTGTTAGATCTGATAGATCGATTCACGGTACACAATGATGCATTAGCACTTGTAAAGTAAGAGGGAATGTATGTCGTTTGACAAACGACATACTCTCCGATGATGCCCTCCTAGAAATATTTGATTTTTATCGAGGAGAACTCAAGACTTTTAAGGACTTGCACATGGCCATGGCATGTGTCAGTGCATGTATGTTGAATATGACAGTTGACTGTCTTTAACACACATGCACCGACCTATATGCCACACCCACATGTAGCCCACAGAATTCATGAAATCCACTGAATAGAAATCAAATATGTCTAAGAGGGTGACATCGGGAGTATGTGAGTCGTCAACAGCCTACATGACACCGGTGTCAGTCAGCTACAATAGCATATACAACACACAGAACAGACACTGACATCATTCTTTGAATAAAATCCCTTTTGGCAGTGTGCAGAGCACATTCCCATACTTAGGCCTTCAGAAGGGTCACCCATCACAGTTTGGGGACGCTAGGGATCCAGCGTTCGTTGCAGTCCTGCAGAGAACGGACGGCAGAAGGGTTTTGAGCGTGCCAGTGTAAAACTTGGTTAGTTGTCTCAGCGATGAGGCTAGCGAAATATGCCGGACATACCAACGAGAGCAATGTAGTGTTGGGTGAGAAGTGAATAAGTGAATGCACTGAAGTGCCAGCAAATTTTTCTTTTTCCAATTCCAATTTTGATGGTTACGCCCCCCATACATACCAGGCCACAACTGCGCTACCACCGCTCATATCTTGTGGGTGATTCCAGGAGTGCACATCGTCGACTACCAGATGTTTGCAAACTTGAATGCAGCAGACTGACCGGTGGGAGATGATTACGATGATTGGTGACCTCTGACAGTGCACGCCACTCGCAAGGCTGGCACTCGGAGTAGCCGAGATGGCACTGGTCGTTATCGCGTTATCTCTCGGAGACCACCCATGCACTCTCGAGTTTTGCCCACCTCCAGCAGAACACAATTTTATGGCATCTTCGCGTCTCTCGATTGTCATCTAAAGGCCTCTATCCAAGCCCTTGGCCTAGGCCATGCCAGTGCTCCATCCCTCCATACCTGCCAATCCAACACATGTTTTGAGTTCTCGGGCTTAGGCTCCTCCTAGCTGGCGATGATGGCCAACCATGAAACGTAGAATTCACGTTTCCGACCGACTGGGTTTGCCTACATTCAACACTCTTTTGTCTTCTGTCGCACTTTGTCCCGGGGCGGTTTTCCGGTCGCATTGCATCTAACCGCCGCATCGTATCTCATTCCTTCGTTTCTCCGCCATCCAATTACTAACCCCCCTGTTATGCACCTACAGAAATGACGAAAGTGATCGGTGTTTAAAAAAACCAAAGGAACATTTCTCCATTTCACAGACGTCTCAACATAGTTTCGAATACAGCGTAGGCACCTAACACGCGACTGAACAACACTCTATTCTATAGCTCCTAGCACAGTGAAATGCACCAGGGAAATTAATTCTTGTACAATGGTGATGGCATACATATATCAACGGCATGTCATTCCTCGTCGGTGGAATGATCTAACCTCTACTCTTCGTCAAACACCAGGCAGCGCACCTCGATCGACTGCCTATCCGGCGCATCGGGTCGGCTCGCAGAATCCAAGAACGCAGTGTGCGGCGTCAATCGCGCCTTGCCTTCATCCGAGTCGAAACACTTGATCAACGTGACTTCATCTGGCGTCTGTCCGCCGAGGTAGTACCACCGGTGCGAAGGGTTGTGGCGCACGCTGAATGTGGCCCCCTCCCTGTCGGGGTAGATGTGCCGCGTCGAGATGAGGTCCTTCTCCGGGTCGAGCGAGCGCCAGTCTGCGACTGCGAGCGGGTGGTGCGCGACGGGGTTCTCGATGGGGCGCCACACGTTGATGATGCGCACCCGACCCTTGAGCAGGCGATCTGCCTCTGCGGGTAGATGGTGTCGCACCCGAGCAATACCTGCGCTGTACGTTTGGTCAACGTGCACGCGCGTCTAAGAGAAGGTGTCAATCGACAGGGTATAGCTGATGAGTTGAACGGACGACATACCACTGGCCCACGCTGCTGTGGGGTATTCGGCTGGCCCTCTTTGATAGGACGCCTGAGTGGTGTGTAAGAGCCAAATTTCAAACGGGCGTCAGGTGCAGCAACTGTGATTTACCTGATAGTATGATCGAATATCAATATCCTCTTCGCACCGGTATGTTTCTTCAGAAGCTCTTCGACTTCCTTATAATATCTAGTCTTAATAGCCTCCTCGTCGACGAACACCTTCTCCTCGCTAGTGTGCTGCACAAACGCAAAGCCCGTCGTGTCGAGCGAGACGCTGTCTTGTTTACCACGAACGTCATGAACGACCGTGTTGACTGCCTCTACAGAGATGTTACTCTGTGCAAGCCCATCCGGAGGAGGACTGTATGTGAAGTTGTACGGTGGCTCGCCGTTCAGAGTGGAGCCAAAATAGTTGAGACTGGTGGGAACATCACGCGGGGTGAGAACTGCTGCAGTGGCCATGGGAGGAAGAAACGACAGCTGAATGATCTTTCTGTGCCGTATGTTACGCTCGACCGTGCCTTTTATCCTCCCTCCTGGAAGTTGATGATTAAGAAAAAAAACAAAGGATGCTTATACATCCATGCATCACTCATCACTAATAAGCTAGGGAATGTTCGCGAAACTCGCAATCTCAATGGATGGGTTGCGTGGTTTAGCATGCCGACTCGGGGTGTGGGTGTGCTGCCCGAAGGCGGAGGCCAATGACGCCATATCCTGAGTCAGCTGCCAGCTGCGCGCCCAAGTTACCGCCGTGTCGTAAACGCCGTAACATATCCCGACACCCGTCGGGTCAGTTGAAACTCGATGGGACGGACCTAACTATTGAACGCAACCGTCTCATGCATGTCTCATTCCCGATGCTGATGACATTACACTGCGCGTTCCCTTCACCCCTCGCGTAGCGTTTCTGTCACGAGTAGCCAACGAGTACGTCGGGTTGCCCGATGCGCGCAAAATGAGTGAGACACGGTACAGTACTCTGCACGATCTCGATGCGACGACATTAAATTGACCTGCCCTCAGCTCAGCTCAGCGAGACCTAGACCGCATTCAACAAGGGTTAAATAGGGCCCTTGATGCACACGATTATACTCCTCTACTAAACGGTTACCAATTAGTTGGTGACACTGTGACGTGTGGGAATGGGAATGCACAAGTGTGAAAGAGGCGTAACAGTATGAAACACGATAAGTCTCAGCCGCTGCGTGTTGCAGAGTTAGGCAGGCAATCTTGCCGCATGTAGCAAGTTGCCATCGGATTTGTGGTTACTCTGAGGTTCGGGTGGGGAGTCTCAAGTCAACTTTTACCCGCGGAGCAGCGGTTTGAGAAAGTTTCTCAAATAGTGCGTGGAGCGCCTGCGGTGACTACTTTTGACTTCACCTTCAGTTGCTAAAATAAGTGTGGTCACGAAGGCAAGTCGGATAAAGGACGTGGATGGGTCTTAATTGATACAGGCGAAGGAGATGTCCAAAGCGCGATGCAAACTGTGATCCAAGAATGGTATTGCACTCTCTCCCAGGGGGTTCAGGTCATAGTAAACCGCGGTGAACAACGAATGCAAGACGTGGAGCTAGCTAGAGTGTGTCCACTGGCAGAAATAGTAGAGCGAGTTTGGGATAACGTAGAGGGACTCAAGCAAGTTGAAAACAATATTGAGAATTTTTAAAATTTTGCGGCGGCATGGGGGATTCGGGACCGAACCATATACTGACTGTACTTTCAAAACTCATCATTTTCGCTTCCGAAAAGTCCAGGGACTAAGGCACACCCGGCTTGCAATTACGCTGATCTGACACTCCGACTACATAACACTACACGAGGGTGACGGGGAAGAAGGGATTAGATTTGGCGCTGAGAATGTGGCATTAACATGGCCATGTATATCGACATGCCGAGGGCCGAAGCATGGAAGAGCGCATATGACACTGGCACTTCCCAAGATGAGCGATGAACCTCATGGTCGCCAACTGAGTCATCACCCTGCCAGGGCCAGGTCAAGTCCAGATTATTGATCGAGGCTAGCCAGCGGTAACTAGTACCCCGTGCCGTCGTGACGCGGCGGCGACGGCCTTCTTATGCAGAGTGATATATATGTCTGAGAACCGAGCACTGTGGGAGCGCTTCCCCCAAGATCATTACTCATGGCAGGGCCAAGTTGCGAATATTGCTACAAGGGTTTCGTCCTCCCCGGTGAGCCCAAGGGCTCCATGGTCGGTCCCGACTACTTCACCCCGGCGCCGAGTGATGCCACCCAGCGGACAAAGGCAATCGTCCTCCTCACTGACATCTTCGGTCTGCCCCTGCCGAACCCAAGGATCGTTGCGGACCACCTCGCTGAACATGTCGGCGTAGATGTCTGGGTTCCCGATTTCTTCAATGGTCCGTCCTTCCTTTAGCATATACCTTGCCCCAGACGGCGATGGTTGATATCGAAACCCCCACTCGACTCAGGGAAGCCTCCCTTTGACGCAAATCAGTTGGAACCCCTTATGCCCGACCGTGCTGGCGTCAAAACCTCATGGTTCACTGTCGGGCTCATGATCTTCAAGGGTCTTCCTTCCCTTCCACGCTTTATTTCGAACCGTCCCTCCGTCGTTGACGCCAGGGTCCACGAGGCACGTGACCCTTCACCGAATGCGTCTACCCGTGTCAATGAGCCTTGATCATACAGTTCATCAAGAAGATTAAATCCGAGAAGGGCTATGACAAGATTGGTGCCGTTGGGTTGGTAATAGCAGCTGCATGGATCACACCTCAGCTAACTGTTCCTGAATAGGTATTGCTTTGGCGGCGCCATGGCCGCTCGTCTGGGTGCTACAGACTCTGTAAACACAATTGTGATTGCACATCCCGCCAAGTTGACTCCAGAACAGATGCGAGCCATCAAGGTAATCCTACCTCGAATAGTTGCCCGTCTGAAAGTCTCACCAGCCGCCCCCTTCAGGTCCCCACTTCTTGGGCGTTGGCCGAAGGTAATACATAATCAGCGCTAATGCTCGCTGTGTTCTTCCATTAATTACCCGATGCAGAGGACATGAGCTTCAAGGATAAAGATGTCCAGACTGCCCAGGCCATTTTCAAGGAACAGGAAGAGAAGCCCGACCACCTCGATTACGAATTCAAGATTTGGAAAGGTAAAATATTCTTTCTGATGACGAGACGAGAGCAGGTCTCATCCAGTCTCGTCTATGTGTAGGGACAGCTCACGGTTTTGCCGTGCGGCCAAATCTGAAGGTGCCTGAGGTCAAGGAGGGTTACGAGGGAGCCCTTGACCAGACCGTTGCCTGGTTTAAGAAGACGTTGATAGCCTCGTGAACGCGACAGCCCAGGACGAGTCATCTCTATTGTGTGGGGAAGAGGGCTTGTCACTATTAATGACACATTAGCCATTGTCTTCATCCCCTCA
>QLOT01021638.1:0-16807 GCA_003313875.1 Russula aff. compacta | reverse complement strand
TGGCCCCGAATGTTACATGATAGCTCTGCAATCGCTGAAGGTTTCTCATCACTGGAGACCCCCAAACCCCCATTTTCCCACCCCCCCTCTTCCTTCATCCCCACCATGACCCCTGTGAACCACGCCAAACCTGTCGTTGTCGAGTGGGACTGGAATCTGGAGCAGGCAGATCGCAAGCGTGAAGCCAAGGCCGATGCGGCGATTCATGGCGCCCAGCCTTTCCATGTCGACCGGGGTGTTCTGAGAGCCGTGATCAGAGAAAAGCTGGACTGTCGGGTGGCCAGGATCGAGTTTTTGAGCTCTGGTGCGTCCCCATTTTTCCGTTTGTTCCCTCTACCCAAGTTACTCATGTCACACACACCCTGGGCGACGCGGCAGGCACCTTCCATAAAGTGTGTTTTATCTTCATCTTTCATTGAGCTGATGCTTATCATGCCGTGCCCCACAGGCCTATTCCGTCACATTAAGCGACCGACGTGTCGTCATTGCTCGCGTTGCGCGCCGGTTCATGCCGCGACGCAAAACCGAATCTGAAGTGGCAACTATGGAATATATCCGCACATACACTTCTATCCCCGTCCCAACTGTGTATTTCTACGACTCTAATCCTTATAATCGCCTCGGAGGCGAGTATATTCTTATGTCCAAGGTCAGTTTGCGCCTTTATCATATCCTTTTACATAATCACGTGATCTGACCCTTCTCTATCTAAAGGCTGAAGGCATTCCCCTGTCCTCCGTATACCAGTCCATGTCTCATAAAAGTCTTATGGCTTTGCTCGATAATCTTGCTTCGATCATTATACCCCTTTTTGCACATCGATTTTCAAGCATAGGCTCTTTGTATAATGGATTACCGCCAGTGGGGATCACTGTCCCGCGTCCCGTTTCGACGATGCCCACTCCCACCCTCTCCGATTCCTCATCTGTGCCATTTAATTTCTCGTCCCCTCTCACTCCCATCCCCAGTACATCGCCCCCCGTAGGTGTTGGCCACCATTTACCCCCACACAGATCGGCTGGGGAATTCCACGTCGGCCCTATTGTCTCATGGGCCTTCTTCGGTTCTAATCGAGGTGACCTCGTCCACCCAACGGAGATAGACCTCGGTCCCTGGTCCACAGCTCGAGCATACCTCCAAGCTTGTGTCGACCGCGAGGTTAAGGGCGTCATCCGAGAGAATGAGGGCAAGACTGCTCCTCACCGTCTACACCTCGACCCAGACGAAATTCAGTCCTCGCGACACCATCACTTACAAGCCGTCCCCGGTGACCGTAGTGACGATAGCGACGAATGGGATATCGATGAAAGCGAAGAAGAGTGGGATGGGCCTGGCGATACGATGTACCGTGACTATCGACGCCATCAGCGGTGCACCTTTTTGATCGCGCATTTGAGCCAGCGGGAGCAAAGTGTACGAGAAGAAATGAACAGGTGGAGGCGCATGATGGAGAGTCTAGTCGCCCTTATCGAGAGCCCTACTGGAAAGCCCGAGCAATTTGCTTTGGATCTTCATGACTTGAGCCTGGAGAACATTTTCGTTGATAACACGGATCACTCCAAGATTGTGAGCCTTCCTCCTCGGCTCCGTCGGTTCATTCATTTCGGGTACTTAATGATATTTTCAGACATGCGTCATCGACTGGGAGTCGACCACGATCCGCCCACTTTGGCAGTGCGCACATTTACCTGTCTTCCTTCAGGCTAGCCCGTTCCTCGCACGACACTTTCGCAATGCTATAAAGCGGATTGCAGATCGCTCTCCGCAAGCTTCACAGCACATCGTGAAATCACCACACACTGATCTATCGACGCTCGCAGTTGAATGGCTTCACTACGAGATGGTTGGCGCACACTTGCGGCATGCTCATCGATGCGCCGAGTGGGACGGATGGGAGGAAGGCCTCGTTGAAAGCATCCTCGGACCAGAAGACCAGGAAGAGGAGTGGATACGTGAAGTGCATGCGGTTGCCCTCGCAACAGCGCCAGACAATGGTAGTGAAGATGAGGAGGGGGACACATGCCCGACTGCCGATGATCTTATCAAGCCACAAGGCATGAGGCGGAAGCGCCGTCCCGTTTCGCGCATAGCTGCGGCGGAAAAGGAACGCGAGCGTGTCCTCTCCACTACGGGCGACGAGTGTGGTGGGCGAGGGGGTGAGCTGGGACGCAGGCTCGAGGCCCTACTTAGCATCGATGAAGATGGGGTGGGAAATGGCTTGCGAACCCGAATCTCCGCGTGGAACCCGGAACACGAGTCGGAATATGAAGCCGAAGCAGAATGAGGGCAGCCCCTGGACTCGGGATGGACGGGTGGGTGTACCTTGGGGTCTGGATCCAGATGGATCGTTTGTTCGTCGTATGCACCGGACTCCACTATCAGTGAGTTCTCATCTCAGCGACTTGAGAAAGCGACTTTGACCATTTTTGGTGACTTTGATCATTTTTATCAAACAAATCCTGTACATTCTGCTAGCCATGTGGTGTCATGTATTGTATTCCTACTAGTTAGCTAGTACGTATAAATGCTTTCAGTAATCCTTAACATGCCTCTTTCGAGGTACTAGCACTTGCACAGCACAGGTCATGTGGGGGTAGTTGGCACCCAACTGTCAAAAAAATATTAGGGGTACGCAGAGTGCTGGACTGGATCGGCAGGGAGTGGAAAGCGAGGTACGGTGGAGTCGGCAACGCGTAAGATACCGCACGATGACATCGAGATTGCGCCGAAAGTCGTGGAAAAACTTTGATTGAAGCTTCTTCCCTACCAGTGCACGGGTAACCCGGCGTGTCTCAACTAAGGCGGCCGCTGTAGGCATGCTCGTTCTGGAACTTTTTCGTCACCCTCCGTCCTTCCGGAGAGATGACAAGTACCGGACGATGCGAGAAAGACAGAATGAGAGACGTCGAATCGAATTTTCCTCTACATGGACTACGATCACGTTGATAACAACCAAAGGACCAATATTATGTTCTGATTGCGCGTTTTTTCCGGGTCTCTCTTTTTGATTGACGTTGACATGCGCGCACATACGCCTCACGTGTTTCGTACAGCGGTACAGTGCTAGTATGCATAATGTGACTGTTTAGAGTAGTACAGTACTTGCCGTATGTATCCACCCACAAGCCCCGATCCTGGACTGGACTTGCGGCGTCGAAGGTGGCTATCCAAATTCAATAGGCTTCCTCTTCTATGATCTCCGAACAAAGCCTATAAACAGCTCTTCTCGGGCTGGAAGCAGGAGAGTTGCTTTGGCTAGCGGGGAATTATATTATTTCCTTCAGAATAGGTGCGCGCGCAATCGGTCGCGTAAAAGCCACAGCAATGATGAATACTAGAAGGGGAAAAGTCTGAGCAGCTGTACAACGCCACTCCGCTGAAACAGCAGAACGTTAGACAGGTCTTGAAGAGATGATGGCCCACTGGAGCGGGGGGGGCACTAATACCTACATTGGGGAGCACCTACATCTTTCACCACCGGGTTGACAACGATGGCGGTATTCGTGCCTGGTAAGTGAGAGTGCCTACCCTCGAAACCCGGGGACAGGGCGAAGCAGTTACTGTGACAGCGACGATAACAATAAATGGTTAAAATCGCCTGAGGAGGTGTTGAGATGATGAGCCGGAATCTAATCATGCGTGCCTGTTTGAGGAACGAGATGACGCGAATCGATCCAAGGATGTCTCTCTACTTAGCAAACGACTAGTACAGTACATTATCAGGTGGCCGTAATAATCCTAGGAAGAGAAAGAGGGAAAATAAAAAAAAGACCTAGGCATGGAAAGTGTCATGGGGGGTGAGCACCTGGTTTATTGCCGAGCGGAGAGCCAGTTCCGAAAATACAGAGTTGGTTATGACGGACGGGGTAGCGGGAGGTCGATAGATGTGGTGCCGATAGGAGGGGGCAGACGCGAGTGCGCAACAGTATGCGAGCCCGAGGCGAAGAACAAGTGGAAAGACGGCGAAGCGAAGCAAGGAGACGGCGAGGTAACACCGAGTAGCACGCGAAGAACAAGCTACGAGACCGTGATCACGGGCGCATGCAAAAAAAAGTTCTGGCAAAGGAGATGATATTCCGCTGCTTCATGACCGCGCATTCGGATAAATACTCACAAGTAAAAAAAATTAGAAGGGTCATAAGGCGACTCCACCAAGGCAATAAAGGCGATATGTGAGATCAAACGAGGGGGTTACCGAGCGATCACACTTTGTGGTGTGCACAAGAAAGTCGTAGAAAGAGAGCGAGCGACTCGACTCGGGAAGGAAAGGAAATATGTAGGTCCCCGGCCTACGAGGCGACTCGCGTCTCGTCGTCCTTAATTCTTCCCTACTGAACTCAACGCAACGCGATAGAGACGGAAATTAGCACAAACACCGTGGGCTCGCGTTTTTACACGCCAAATTTTCTCCATCGTATCCGCGGTACGTTCCAGGCGTTGCCGAAGTCCATATCCGACGCACGGCCCAGCTCGAGTGCAACGTCACCGTGGATGTCCGTCGGTGCGCATCAAGTGTCCGCGCTCGCTTCCTCGCTCTTCTCGTGGTTTGACAAATTTTTACCAAGTTGGTGAGTTCCGGGGTGCGTCGCATATTGACTGAGTATCTCCATTTATCGATATGAAATATCCTGGTGACTTAACATTCCGAGGACATCCCTACTGTAGGTCTCAGAGCATGACCGGAATCAGCGCGGGAAGAATGCAGAACCCCGAATAATTCTAGTCTGTAATAAGGCTTCTGTAGTTGAGCTTAGCCATAGGTGGAAAAAAATTACCAACACACGCTGGAATCCACAGGGCTATGATGCCGATACCAAGGATGGGGGTAAGATGGCACGACTTGGGGGGGTCAGTCATGACGAGAGAGGGCTGTGGTCATGACACTTGCGTAAACAAGTGGCGGAAGGTTGCTGATCACGCCATGCGCTATGTTAGTTCCTGAAAAATAGTGTGTAGATAAGGTCATAGAAGCCCATCCCCATATCCTCCGCGTGTTCTGACAAATTGTGCAAAATTACTTACAAGCAGGAACCGCGTAAGTGGATTGTACTAAGTTACTGTACGCTGCGCTGTGGCGAGACGGCGTTCAACGTTCCGAGTTGAGGGGAAGAGATCGGCCATTCATGAAAATGAATTTGTCAAAGCTAGTAAATGAATTAAAGGGGAAAAGCTTTACGTTCAAGCATTCAACGTCAGCGTTGGACCCTCAAACGTCGAGGGAGCTCAACAGGGATGGAACGCCACCGTACAGCACGCACTTCCGTGACTTGATGGGTAAAGCACGTCCACGACTGGAAGGTGCTAGTGGTTTGTGGATCCCATGACGTGGGGACTCGAACGAGAACGAGCGTCGTCGTTGTTCGATTGCGAACGTCGCCGAAAAGCGTAAAGCAGCAGTGGTCATCTTCTGGACCCACATTCAATTGTAATGACATCGCCAGCGAAACACCCGTTGAATAATAATAATACAATACTGTACTGTACAACGTCAGTTGGCTTGCTCTCCCAGGCCCAGTCCTTAACTGGTAACCACGTGCACGTGCAATAGCATGTCCAATCCCATCGCAGTTGAATCGCAGTTGAGATGTCGCTTGCCGTTTTAGATCATCCTCACGGTCCTTCCGGGGTCTCATGTTCAACTCCGTTTCACTGTTGTCCTGCAAACTTCTTCACTTCACAAGAGGAACCATCAGCTTCTGGGTATCGTACCATGTTGCTATCAACGCAGCCTCGTGCTATGATGGTGGTTTGATATCAGGAG
The DNA here is from genome assembly GCA_003313875.1 of Russula aff. compacta. Taxonomy (NCBI): domain Eukaryota; kingdom Fungi; phylum Basidiomycota; class Agaricomycetes; order Russulales; family Russulaceae; genus Russula; species Russula aff. compacta. Next base: position 11,046 of record QLOT01021638.1, on the reverse strand, counting down.
TGCCCATATCCGAGCTTGCCGAAACGACCACTGCCGCAAGTTCAACAAGCGGTTCCAATAAATAATACCCCACAGCTTTTATTCTCTGTCGGCATAGGGACTTGGTCGTAGCGCCTGGGAGGCCAGGCCTCAGTTTCCAGTTCTTGCAAGCACTCTCACACGTTTGAGATAGCACCAGGTAACGTCGTATTTTCTGCACACTCGTCGCGGCTGATTGGTGGTAGGATACCCAAAACTAATCAGGATCTGACAGAATACCCCCCCCCACGCGGAAGTTTGATGGAAAGGGGCCGGGGTCCCTTCTCAACCAGGACTTAAGTCAAGTAATCAATCTCACGAAATCTCCATTGGGAGTTTCGTAGGGAAAAGATATTGTCCCTTTATGGACGTGATGAGTACGCATACAATCAAACATGAGGCAGTGTTTTTACATTGCCACTAGGCGCTGTCTGATGATTATCTCGCTCGGCAAGATTTGGCAGTCGAACCTATCGCTTTTCTCTTACCAACTTCTTGCCGACCACATGCACCATATCGAAATACTCGAACCCGCCCTTAATCTCTACTTCTCGGATTGAAACATGACACCGCCCATCCTCCCGGCTCCGATCAATTTCACTAATCCTAACTTGCAGACCTTCGTTGTAGATGTATCATCAACTTGGCGACTTGTGAGGGACCGTCTCAGGCACCAACCCCGAAATTTCACAGGAAAATAATTGTTCGCAGAAGAGTGAAGGACTTAAAATGGCGCGAGATCGGCAAACCCATGGAAAGCTGTCTCCATCTCCTCTGGCCTCCGACTTGTAACTCCCTGTGTACTTTAGTCTTTCAACTTTCAATCCATCGTGGATGTCATGTACAACACACACATACCTGACACGGGTCTTCTCTCACTCTTCACTGTACGGCCTCTCTTTCTCCGGGTGATCTACACCACTGACAAGTTGTTCCTCTTCCCAGCCTGTTCCGTTGTCGGCTTCGAGGCTTAGCCTCTTGCTTGTGATTCTAGCTCTTTCTTTCATCTTGCCATTCATCTTCCGAAGAAACCTTAGAGACAAAGATGGACACTCTATTCCTCCCGGCCCCCTACTTCGCTATGCTTTTCTTCGTCGTTATCCTGAACGCGCTTTGGCAGCCTGGGCGAGGTCCTATGGACCACTCTTCTCTGTCTGGATGGGCAACCAACTCTTCGTTGTGATTTCAGACGCCCGCATCGCCAAGGACTTACTGGTCTCCAACGGCGCGATCTTCTCCAGTCGTAAGCAATTTTTCATGAAGAACCAGACGATACTTCGTGGTCGCGCAATCACCGCGACCCCGTATAATGACACATGGTAAGTTGCGGGACACGGGACAGCAATGTCCGACGCACCAGGTGGATGACATTCCTTTGACAGGAGGCAGCACCGCAGGATTGCCATGCAGCTGCTTACCCCCAAGGCCATCCAAGGATACGCCTCTGTTTTCGATTACGAAGCCCACATCTTGGTCCGGTCGATGTATTACGAAACCAAGATGGGCACGTCACCGATCAACCCAGCACACTTCGTCGGCCGCTATGCCTTAAAGTACGTGGCCACATGTCTCATCATCGCGAAGTGGTGAGAGTCTGACAGATGTGATGGGTCACTTGTAGCAATATGTTGACGGTATCATTCGCCACCCGGACGGATTCTACGCTCGATCCCCTGACCGAGCGCGCGCTAGCTATGGCTACGGAATTCATGGATCTCACCGGTAAAAATTTTATTCTCGTTTCTGGCAAGTCCAGCCCACTGAGTCGGTTTCCAGGTCCGTGGTCTAATATCGTCGACTTTATCGAACCACTCCAGTGGATCCCAACTCTCACGCGATCACGTGGCCGTCGCCTCCACGACGGGATCGTGGAAGTCTATGGCGCCATGATTGAGCGAGTGAAAGCCCGCATGGACGCTGGCGAGGACGTGCCAGACTGCCTCGTCAAGACGCTGCTACTGACGCAAGAGCAAGAGAAGCTAGACTGGGAAGACTTGTGCATGCTATCGGCCGTATTCACTCTCGGCGGCGTCCACTCCGTATGGATTTACCATAACTATTCCCTCCGAACAGGCCGGCTAATCGGAATTCCGCTTATAGACCTCTGGCGTTATCCTGTGGTTCCTGGCTCTCATCTCGTCACATCCAGAAGTTCAAGCTCGTGCACACGCAGAACTTGACAACGTGGTCGGCCGAGACTTCTGGCCGACCCCAGAGGACGAGCACCGGCTTCCGTACGTCCGGGCTATCATCAAGGAGGTGAGCTGCGAGATTCGGCAGTTTCATTTCTGGCTTCTCATACCCGTCTGTATCTTCTTAGGTGGAGCGCGCTCACTCGCCATTTTGGATGGCGACGCCACACTATTCGACCGAGGACTTTGTATACGATGGGATGTATATCCCGAAGAACACGGCCGTCGTACTGAATTGCTACGACATTCATCACAACGAAGACAAGTACTCGGATTCGTGCGTCGTCCACTTTTACTCCGTAGGTCGCCCGAAAGCTGAGAAGAACGCCCTGTGAACAGATTTTCTTTCAACCCTGACCGTTACCTCGGAGACACATTGACTTGTGCCGAGTCCAGCAAACTTCCCAACGCGATGGACCGGGACCATTGGGCGTTCGGCGCAGGGTACGTACTAAAAAAAAACAGGGTTTCCTTGACCTGTCGGCCATCACCGTCCTTCTTTCTCCTGTTCTAACTTCTGTCTTCACTCCAGCCGCCGCATCTGTCCGGGTATCCACGTCGCGGAACGTGAGCTGTGGCTCGCGATCTCACGGTTGCTCTGGGCCTATGACATTCGATCCTTACCGGACGAGCCCATATCCCTGGAGGAATATGAGGGCGAGTCTGGACGTACGCCACTGCCGTATCGTATCACCCTTCAGCCGAGACACGATCGTGTCCAAGCGCTGCTTGAGGCGGAGCACGAAGTCACACTGATGAAATTATGAATGACACCACAAGCCACGGTGTGAGAACATGACGAGCTTTACGCGCTTGATGCTTGTCTGATACGTACCTTTCCACGATATTCACTTCACGTGTGTAAAATTAGATCCTTGATGTTCCTCAGTACTCAGTGCCTACAAGGTGCTCTAGTACTAAATATGACATACTCACTCACTATGTTCCCCACGCTCTACTTAATTCCCGTGTTCGACTTGTACTTGTACATTGATGTACATAAAGGAAGGATGGCGCCACGCCCACACGCACTTATTCAATTGAATTGAGGCGATGTACTTCTGACCTCGTGTTGGCTGAAGTCGATAGAATTCATGGCAAATTTTGATGGAAGCACCGCATCTCCATGAAAACATATAGGGATGCCGTACTGCCGATCGCTTGCAGTTTGGGGAGCACCTACACCCCATGTCGTGCACTGACCACTGCGGTAAGGGGTCTATTCGCCGTTCAGCACGTGTCGAAACACGCGTACGCACAGGCCGCCGCCCTAAGTCAGTTGACATCTGGTTAAACACCCGGCGCCCGGCATGCTGCGCTGACGTCTTTCTTGTCTAGAGCCTGCTGGAGACCCCGCGCAAGGGGCTAGCCCTCATGTGAAGATGATTGTGGGGTTGCCAGTAAAGTCTAAGCCTACTAAATACACCACAGCCGAGGATGTGAGATATCTTGGGAAGTAACTTCTGAGGGTACGACACAGCAGGATGTGAATGGTAGTATCTTGGCCAATATCGCTTTCGGGATCGGTGCAGGGTTAGCACACTATATTGATGGGGTATTAGGGGCTATTTTTAATCGATGTACCGAGTTTGGTTTGACAACGGCATGGGGAGACATGGCGTTGCGCAGCCCTTGGTGTCGCCTTGGTGCCCACCATGCGCGATACATGTATGTCAAATGTCAACAAACAAGGCACTAGTCACTTTCGAGCAGGTGGCTGTGGGAAGAAGATCAGCGGTGTGATGCGATAACAGGGTGCGTGCCTGTGTGCAAAATTTGCTGGATGGGACGCAGAGTTCGGTGATGGGGGATGAGGATTGTGGAGGTAGTCAAATTCGTGGCGCCGTTGCACGCAAGAAGATGTTATGGACGTTCACTTGAATCCTGTTCTACTTCACTGGTTTCTGAAGTTGATTATGGGGGTTGAGACCGAAGTGGAAATGACTTTACGGAGTGGTGCTTTGGGCATTGGCATGATCGTTGGCAAGAGAGATAAGCGGAGACAGTGCTTGGACCCGATGAGAAGGTGGCGCGGGAAATTTACAGAGGTGGTCCAAGCGTACAAAAACCGCAATTGCAAAGAACGACACAGGGTGGGAGTTGGCCCTGAAACCCTGACAATCAGCTGACCGTCAGTTTTCGGCGCGGGGAACGTTGCTAAACCCCAGGCACTTGGTGAGTGACACCGAGAAATGGGGCCCAGAGAAAATTGCGAAGCGAGCATGCTCGTGCCCCGTGTAAGACGGCCCTGGACGGGGACTGTGAGAGGGGTACTGTATACTGTAAAGTGGAGAAGCGAGGGCCAGGTGAGCCCGAAACAAAGTCGCGTGTATGTCACGTGTTGCGGGTGCTATCGTTGTTCGATTCGACTTTGGCGGAATCGACTCGGCCACAACACAATTCACTCGCAAGCAGACAACTCGGCGGGCGTAGGCCTCGGGTTATGGAAAACAAGCCACCTTCCTCCTTTATGCATCCCCTTCCTCCTTCCAAGTCTTCTCCCCTCAAGCGTCATGCCAATCGAATCCTCACTCCTCAATACAACGGCGCCACGGTTCCCTCAGAGGACGTGTTCAACACGGGCCTCTTGACCCCGCAGGCCTCTCAGAATACCATAGACTCGGATGCTGCGAGGTCTCTCATTAGCCCTCCCCCAGAAGACACTGCGCGAGCAGGCTTCAGTCACCAATCTGTACGTTTTCAACCCTGCCTAAACTTTGGTCTCACTGACCAATCTTGACATCAGGCCTCCATATGGAACAGGGCTGGTTCGGAGCCTGCCTCGAATCTGCGTCAGTTTGCAAACTTTGGCAGTTCATCTAAACGCAAACGTTCTGCATTTCCGTCTATCTCTTCACATGATCTCGGTGGTCCCAGCCAGTCTCTGCGGATGGCAGAGACGAGTCCCAACCCTAAACCTCGTAAACAGACGCGTAGATCTCGCGTGGAATCAGATGCAGGCAAGTCGATCTCTTTCAGTGTGTTTGGTTTGCTTGTTAACAGCGGCAACGCACATCAGAGGACGATGCTGATGCTGAGAGTCGCGCTCATCCCTCTGCAAATGTGACTCCCGTTGTGAGGACGCAGCGCCAGAGTTATGCACCCCCTCCTGAGGTTCTTGACCCCAATCGCCCTCGACGCTCTCGTTCTCCGTCTGTCAGCCCAACCAAGTCTCGGCGCAATCCATCTCTCCTCCGTTCTCCTCACGCGGGAAACGACAAAGCAGATTTTATTCCTCCCGTCCTTTCACATACCCGTCAGCACCTGTCCGCGCGAGCCAGATCTTCTACCCCCGTTCCTCCCTATGAACCTCCGCCTGAACGCTTCACACCCCCGCGCGAGGTAATTCGACCTAGTCCACGCGTCTCAAAGTCTAGCAGGCGCAAGAAGACGCTCAAGGTCACCATCAAGACGGAGCCTCCTGAGATCGATTTATCTCGCCTTCCTCCACCGTCTCCCACAGATGACCCCCTCCTGCTTCATGGTCGTACACGATGCCCACGGCCGTCAATCCCCACAAATGCGCGCGAAACACCGATGCTCGAGAGCACACCTCCCGGTCCGGGAAAACAGCTGTCGCCACTCAATCGCTGCGCACTTGATTTCCCCCTTCCGGGCATCCCCTCTGATGTAGATGATAACGAGGATACCAACCTCCCCGAGCAGCCAGTGTTCAACTTCGCCGCGAATGGCGAAGACTCCTGGAGCTCATCTGCTAGCGGTGGTTCTGAGCAGGAGGGAGAATACACTGGCAAGTTTCGCGTGATGCATGTACCGACCAAGGCAGATCCCCCAACAAGCGGGACCAGAGAGAGAATCGAGCAATGGGGACGTCCGATCAGTCCCTTCCCTCTCAGAGTCGAACCAATACCTGAAAATGAGGTGGACAATGGCATTGATGAAGCCAGCGACTCGGATCTCTCACTGGTGCAAGCTCAATTCCACGTGGAAAAGATTGGGGATCGCCACCTTCCAGAAGCCCTTGAGGACGCGCGAGAAGACGCGCGAGAATCGGGAAACGAAATCGATGTGCAGGGAGAAATTGTTAAGGCCACGGAAATATCGGAGACGGAACACATAACGCCGTCTAAAGACCCTGCTGACGACAACCACGCTAATGCCACTTCCCATATCGAGGCCACTCGTTTGGACAAAGAGGGTAGCGACGAAGCGCACAAAAGTTTCGCGGAATTACCTACTTATCCCCAAGAGGACATTGGGAGGGACGCTGAACTCGGAGATGAAGGCATAGACCAGAGCGGAAATGATACCCCAGCCCAAGAACTAGACGAAGGCATTCCCGAATCTCATTCAGTAGTTGCCGCCCAGCAAGAGAATCTCATTTCCACCGAAATTTTTAATCTTGACAACGACGAAGACGCGCTTGTCGAGGAGGAGCAGACGGACGAGGAGGTTGTGGTTCGCACGTTGTCTGAGGAACCAGGATCATTGACGTCGCCACTCGTGCTTCCACTCGAGCCTCAATTGCTCGAAGAGCGCATAGAGGCTGATGAGCCCATGATCGAATCGGTGGATGCTGAATCCGAAGGGGACAGCAGCGACGACAGCGATTTGAGTGTGGTCAAGATTGTCAGCGACGACCCCTGGGCTGCTGCGCGGGCTGCCGCAATCTTGAAGCAGGTGCGTTCCGACCCCCATCCTCGTGTCTGTCCTTCCTTATCCTATTTATAGCATGATTGGGATCTTGTCATGAAGGCCAAGCGCAAGAACCGTCCCTCGAGTACGGTGGAATCACTGATCCGCAAGGTTCGGCGTGCGGACCTTGCGAGCGCTGGTGTTCGCAAGTCTTTGTCACCCGCCCACTCTACCCGTCGTTCCCTCGGTGTTGTCGTCGATGGGCGCGTTGTGATGACCGGAAGTCCCTCAATGACACTTCCCGAGTTGCTATCTGAGGCAGAGTCTGAGCTTGGATCTCCGAGAAGCGCACAGCCGGCCTTCAGAACGCCTTCCCCCGCACCCTCATCTTTTCGGCAGCCCGAGGCTCCGTTGGTAGTCGACACTAACGGGCCCCGTGAATGGTCGCGCAGTGATTGGAAATTGCTCGATGCGTGCTTTACTGACGCAAGGCTCGAAGTTGGTGCGCGATGGGGCAGTGAGGGAGTGCTGGGTGATGTGGACGCGGTCGAGCTCGAGGACGTCGTCTCCCGGTTCGAGGATATCTTTGGCGGCGAAGAGGTGGTCGTTAGTCTCGGTCCAGCATTTGAGCGGTAGGTTTTGATATGTTTGCTTCCGCCTTTTTCGTTCATCTCAGTCTTTGACATTGTAGGGAGGACCTATTGAAACGTGCCAAGGCCCTGCAAAAGAAGCAGCGTGCTGGACAGGGTGCACCACCTACCCCGACTTTGCGCTTCTCGTCGGTCTCATCAACACCTACTGTCCCCGACTTTACGCCAGTACATCCTGCGCGACGGCAAGAGTTCAGCTCAACACTACCCAGGCTTGCTGCTCCGGCGTTCCTAGCTGAGACTACCTCACGACTTCCAGCCTCGCTCATGGCTCCCCGTTACTCACACTTGTTGGAAGAGGCAAAGTCGCTGAGCAAGCAAGACAGCCCGGAACCCGGTACTCCCGGTGAACCTCTCACACCTCTTGCTCCTAGCCCTGCTGATGAATTCGTGACCGGCACTACATCACATCCGATACCGGATCAGTCGGTCCCCCCAACGCCCTCAATGAGTAGCCGGATGAAGGGATTACTCTTCTCCTACCTTCCAACTCTCAAGAAGAAGACTCCGGCGCAGAAAACGCGCGAGCCTGCTCGTCCAGGTCTGCCCCTTCCTCCCCTGGAATTGTTGGAGAAGCAGCGCGGCCCGGTGATAACGCCGCAGCCAAGACCTGTGCCACGCCCGGCACACCCGAAGGACCTCGTACATCTGCAACATGCCCCCGCGCCTAGCCGTATCCCTATACCACCGCAGATACCTAAGCGGCTAGTTGACTTGCGGCCTGTCTCTCCACCGCCAGTAGACTCGGTTGCGATGACGATCCCTGAGGACCGGAGAAGCAGCGGTGGGAGTGTAAAGGATCTCGTGAGCAGCTTTGAAGAGATGGAGCGATCGAAGGAGATTGAAGCTCGTGCGTTGGAACTACGGAGACAGAAGAGCGCAGGTTGGCTGGCCGCCCGTGCGACGACGAATAAGAGAAACACAAAGCCCGCGTGGAGGTGAAGAGGGTGGATTGTAATGCATCTTGTGATCAGTGTTTTGGATTTCCAGCATCTACGTCGCTATTTTGCTTTGATATCATGATAATGCCATGTAGATACCTATCACTATATCCCCTTGCGAATTTCGTTCATTCATTACAGAGTCCGACCCGTGCCTGTGCACAGCATTCTCTCTTTTGGCTGGCGTTCAGTATCATCATCTAACCTTCACAACCGGCGAGGGCCAGATGTCGCTCTTGAGTGACCCGGAGTGGGTATCCATCCTCGTTGTGCTCAACCAGCGCAGTGCAGCTAATCTTTGTCGCTGTTGTTTAGCCTACTCGTACACAGTCTACGTCTTGGCTATCTACGTAACTTCGCCGAGGATCCATACGGACCCCGCCTCATCTCCTTCAACCCCTCCTTCTCCACCAATCCCTACATCACCGCTGCCTCGCTCGCAGATGCGACCAAGTGGCCCGAACTAACCACCCCCCCTAGCCCCCCGCTCTCGCCGGATGAGTCGGACGGCCCCACGTCGCGGCCGCGTAGCATCTCGGGCTTCCCAGGGGCTACGGGGCTCAAGTACACCCACACGATTCTCGGGCCCTCCCGTACGGGCGCGATGGGGATGGGTGTCAGCGGCCGACGCCGCGTCTCCAAGCTGTCCGAGTCACAGTCTGGCATCGCCAATGCACATGCAAAGGACGACGACAATGACGGTGATACAACGATGTCTACGACAGCGACAACAACGAGTACAGGGAGTACAGGGAGTACAGTCAGCACGTCGACTACGACGACTACGACCGCGACCGCGACGATGACGATGATATCATCCTCCACCTCAAAGTCTCCTCCGCGACAGGAGCAGCAGCAGCAGTTACACGTCTCTGCAGCTGCCGCTACCACGGACCCACCTCTGTTGAGGCCTGTGTTCGTCCCCAGGTTTAAGGGTGCGGCTGAAATGGACGAACGGCGCAGGCTGAGGTTGCAAGCGCGCCGGGGTGCGGCAGCCGCTGCCGAGGCGGCGACTACTGCGACTACGCCCGAGGTGAGGGTCATCGCGTCGCCCGAGAAGGGCGCCACGCCGGAATTGATGTCTTCGGGGGAGGAGGACGAGGAGGAGGACGATGGGGACGATGTAGAAGCGGACGGGGAAGACGGAGAGGTGGGAGAGGTGGAGGACTCGTTCTCCCAGGTAGAGGACGAAGGTTTCGACGATGTCGTTGACGTTGGTGTTAGCGTTGACATTGACGAGGACGAGTTCGATCCGTGAGTGTTATTTGCCTCCACCGTGCATCTATCATCTACCGTGTGTGTCCGCTCACGCAATGTCGTGTGCGCTGCCAGCGAGTTCGCTACGACAAGGCTAGCGGCTATGATATCTGACAGCGTCTCGGACGGCCTATCCGCCGTCAGCGCAAGCCTATCTACGTCCAACAACTCTTTCAACGTCTCCTCCCCGCTCCCCCCGCACGGCCGCAGCCGCGCACGCCTCAGCCCCGTCACGGAGGGCAAGATCGCCATCACCTCATTATCCTCATCGTACCCGGACTCACGACCGAGCGAGCCCGGATTCGACATGGTCACCCCGCTCCATCCACGGACGGCCTCCTCTACCACACCAACGACAGCAAAGCCTGCGAGCAAACACAAGCGCGGGCCGCACTGGACGAGCAGCGGTGCGCATACCCCCGCGAGCGGCGAGGAAGACCTGTTCGCGCGGCAGAAGGTGGCCCCCGTGCGCGCCGTGGCGGCCAAATCGGCGCTCAGCAGCATGATGGCCGCGTCCAACACGACGAACCCGTTCTCGGATTTGTACTCTGCCATCTCCGGCCGCGGCGTGTCGCCCGCCGCGTCGATGACCGTCACCGTCTTCTTCCCGTTCACGCGCGAGCCAGCGGGGAAGCCGATGTCGCTCGGGGTGAGGAAGGACGCGACGGTGGAGGAGGTGCTCGGGTTCGCGCTGTGGAGTTATTGGGAGGCTAGCTGGCTGCCTCGACTGGACGAGGATCCCAACGCGCCGGAGGAAATGCTGAGTGCGGTGGGGTGGGTGATGAAGATCGCGGAGGAAGATGGCGAAGTGGACGAGGACTTTCCGCGTGAGTGTGATCGAGATTCTGTCCTTCGTTTCTACACAAGTTATGAAATTCCCCCCTTACTTTCTAGCTCCGAACAGGGAGTCGAAAATCTCCAAATTCAATTTCGAAGCGTACGCTGTGCTGGAGGCTAGTCCTGCGCAAGGTTCGTCTAATTTACGTTTAGCCCACTTGTTCGGTTCTCTGCCGATGATAATTATGATGATGATGATGATGATTTCTGCTAGTGCAACAGAACAAGATTCTTGAAGGGAAAATACAGCGGAGTCCATCACGGGTCGCCAAAACCAAGAAGGCGGACGTGTCAAATTCGTCACTAGTACCTCCGTCCTCGGTCACGACGAGTGCTAGTACGAGTGCGATAGCTCCCTCGACGCTGAACAATTCGATCCTTCCCGGATCGTACACTTCGTCGGGGCCGCAGATTTTCTTGCGGATCCGGATTCAGGATACCGTGGATGCGGCGCATCTCTACACCACGATCTCTGTGTACGTCATCATTTTTTTCTTCTTCTCCATTCCAGCGGGCGGTCGATCGTATGAACGTCATTAATGAATGGATGGGGAA
>QLOT01021626.1:0-24002 GCA_003313875.1 Russula aff. compacta | reverse complement strand
AGTAAGGTCGATCTCCAGGATCGAAGGACTCCGTCTGTTTTCGTGGTTTGCTTCGTGGTCGATCTTGAGCTTGAAGCTTGAGGGGAACGACCCCCCCCGCCCGAAAAGCACGCGTAGCGATGATTACGTACTTCCTTTGTGTTGAACGTTGATCGATGTTGATCAGATCGCTTCAAGCTTTCACCATTGATTTAGCTTTTCCACTTTGTTTTTCTTCTTTTTGAAGATTTCTCTCACTCATGCCTTCTCAAACACACGTCGTGGCTGACACTAAAAGGCCAGAGTCAGGCACCCCCAAGCAGGACTTATCTTGCTTTGATCTTTTGAATGTGTTTCGACGCCGATGGTTTATCAGCCGTAAAAGGCTAATCGAGTCGGTAGAGAATGCACAGAAAGATGACCGGGGAGAGATCGTTTGGGTGGAGTTTTCGAGCTCCTATCATTCCCATCTGGTGGCCTCTGCTTTCAGTATGCTACCACCTCTTACCCCCACTTCATCGCGGATGGCCAGGAGGACGATCTTTGTTTTTATTTTAGAGCTTCTGAACGGTAGCTCGGTCACGTCATTCTTTGAGCTCGAGAAGGGTTCTAGGGATGATAACCGTGCGAACCGTGAAAAGAAGCGGCTTGCAAAGAAGCGTTCAAGGGCCGCCAAGAGGGAACGGGTTCGCGAGGAGGCGAAAGTCGCCAAGCTCCCACCTTTGAAGCGGTCGTGCCCGAGATGCGACAAGACCTTCACCAGTAGAAAGTCGCTGACCCGGCACTTGAACTCTTCCTTGGTACACGCGGTCGAAAGTGTGTCTGACCTTCCAAAGTCGGACACTGCCGAGGTCAAACCCGAAGCAAAGACTGCCGAGGTGTCCCAAAAGGCACCGACACCAACCAGAGAAACTAGCATCGAGTCTCCCCCGGTAAATGTCGGGTCGGGGGGTTCAGACGTCTTTCCACGATACCAATGTATCAAGTGCTTACTGAAAACCGAGGAGAACAACCTCAAGTGGGTTACGTTTTCGCATCGGGGCAAGACGGTGACAAATTGGCTCTGTATGTTTGAACAGAGCTGCCGTTATCGCCAGAAGCAGGCTGGAAAGTAGACTCGCCCAATGACCCTAGGGACGTCATGTTTGCTAGATGGAGACTTCCCGAAACCCTCTTAATAATGGGTTACCAAAAGTCTCCTAACATATGTTAGAGTCTTGCCCCTTGTCGACATCCGCTGGTTGTTTGCAAATATGCTTACCTGGCGAAAGCCGGATAGATCAAAAGGGGGTAGACACAGACACCATAGTCTCGTCTCACTAGCTGATCTCAGCCATCATCGCTTCACCCACACCGTGCTATAGCACCACCAACCATTTCACAACGCCCCACCCCACATCATTACTTTCAACACTCCTTCCCATTCACCACTCGTCCACCCCTCCATGAACCAAAACTCTTCTTCAAGTGACGGCAGCGCTCGCTAGATCGCGGCGCATGCAACATCAACAGTCCAGGGCCGGACGACAACGGGCGGCCACCAAGGGCGCGTCAAGTGCGCACAAACCTCCAAGCCGGACAGGCGACCGCACACTCTCTGGTTACTACACACAGCCCTGGGCCGCCCACCATGCGCCTCCTGGCATACCACGCTCAACACCCCCCTTTGCTCTCACTTTACACGACAATTGCCCAGATCATAGGAGAAATGCTGCATCAGACTACATATACATGGCGTACACAAAGTTGTAAATATTGTACAGACAGTGCTACATGAGGTTCTCTACCCGAGGTGCACTTACTGTAAACGGGCTGGAAAAAAAAACTGATTACGTACATGTTTCGAAACCCTTCTCAGATCTTACCCACTTCTTGAGCACGACACTGTCTAGATACTTGGCATGGTACCCCAGAAAAATATATCTCATGAAGTGGACAGATTGGTTTTCCACATCCCGCAACTGGTAGGATTTTGTGCTCGTGCGCACAAATTGCTTGCGGCGACCTCATCTCCGGTTTTTTCTAGCCAGGGCGAAGTGAGGAAAGCTCTGGTACCTTGAGTCAACTTCCTTCAGGGCAAGCAGCTGCTACGTGTATCGGGAGATTCTTGAGGAGAATCCCAAGTCTACTAAATTCGGAAATAGAAGTTTTCTCTGGTGGCGGGAAGGGAATCAATTAAGGACTCAATTCCCTTGTTCTTTGTTGTCACGAAACGCAAACGGCTCAGCCAAATGGAGATTTACTGACTTCAAAACATTTACAGTAGGCATTATTAGACGCTCCTATCATCGGATGCTTGGGAGGTACCGCCAGTCGGAGGCCGATGCCACGCAAAGACGCCGCCAGATTACACCCCCAAAATTTACTGTTCATTACAGTTATTTCATTAGAATTGCATCACTAACGGTAATGCTAGTGCGGCGCCCGAAAATCCGTCATCTGCTTCGGCGTCTGGCATCTGCTGCGTGTTGACAGACCAGCTACAGCCCTCCTATTGAGGACCTTCCGACCTTTCTCTTCGAGAGTCATCCCTCAATGCCTCGGACTCAGTCTCCCTACCAGACCATCAATTTCGGAAATGGTCCTGAGGAGCAGCAGACTGGCACAAGTGTGTAACTCTTCTTTACGAGGCGTCATTCCACTGACTTGTCATAGGGAAAGATCGCCCTCGGTCTGCACAAACATCGCAAGGACAGTCCCATCTATCTGACAGCTCAGGCCCTCTCTTCGCAATGTATGAAAGGATCACAGAAGAACAATGCCGGAGGAAAACCGAACTCCTGAAAGGAGATACTGATCAGATCCTCGTCTTTGTGAGTCCTGGTCTTAGTTTCCATCATGCAACATCGCTGCTCAACTCAGAAGCTGTAGTGTGGCTTGTTCTCTGCCGCCGTCGCCGCAATAGCCGTGCCATCGATACCAGATCTCTATCCAGGATATCAGGTTCTTTCCGATAGAGTAGTGCCTTTAAATCCATCGCACAATTCTGTCTGGGTCAATAACCTCTGGATCTTGAGCTTGCTTGTCAGTCTCACATGCGCTGTGATGGCGTTGTCGATACGGCGGTCGGCTCACCAACAATTGGAGAGCCTCTGGCAATCCCACAGTTTATCCGATCGGGAACGAATACATGGTTTTTTTGCTCCAGGAAGTGAACGTGGGTACTTCACTAGCTTCACTTGTGGTGTCAAATTCCTGTACTTCCTGGTATTCCTTTCGCTCGGCCTCTTCTTCGCCGGTATTCTCGTCTACTTGTTCGAGATCAACTCCTCCGTCTTCATCGTAGCGGCTTCGTGGATCGCGTCTTCTTGTGCGATATATCTCACCTACGCACTCAAGCCGATCACCCAACCCGTCAGGTCTTTCTTTCTACCACTTTTTAAGATCCCCACGATCATTTACACCGCCACGTTATACGCAATCTTCTCAATCCTCCGGTTGGTCACATCGTTGATCCCTGCTACCCGGAAAGATGTTTATCGCCTGAAGGGCTATTTTGACAATTGGCCCACGCCGCGCCCAATTCACGGTGCTGGGACTCAAGAACAGTGGCCGAAGATCTATGGCAATGTGTTGAACCAGACATTCTCTGCTTTGAGAGAAGATCACGACCTGGAGCAGTATTTTGAAGGAATCATTGGATTCTGTGACTCAAAAATAGTCAGGGATCCTCAGCAAAGTCTCGATATGCTAGGTCGAAAGAGGCTGCAAGAAACACTAGAAGGGTTCCTCGGCCGTACATTGTCGTCCCATTTGGTCCCCGAAGCAGTGAAAGGACGACGGATTGCGATCTGCTTGAAAGTCATCAACGTAGCAGGCCTTTCCACCATCATTTCAAACGTTCGAGAACGCGATGATTGTTGGTTTACGCTCGCTATGGATCAATTAGGTGTATCAGAAGGCGTCCTTCGGTCCTACCTTGCACATGGCGATAGCGTATCACTTGCCAACCTGATCAACGTCACTCGCCGGGTCTTTTACTCCCTTCTCCAGGGCGATCTGGACCTTGCCCGGGAATCACTGAGGATTCTTCCGTCAATATCCAAATTCGAGATGGGAGGTACCCTTCCTGAACTACAACACGACTTCTGTGCCCTGTGGAACGAGGTCGTTCGGCAGGCGCGGAATAGCTGCAGAGTGAACGATAATCCATTCATTGAGGTACTCGTCAAGATCCGACATCTTTACATCGCTCTACATCGCACGGATGCCACCCTGACATATGTCTTTGCATCCGCTGCTAATAATGACAGCTTTCTGCGACAACCAGACTCGTATCCTTTATGCAACATGGCGGACTATCGCCATAACCTGACTTCCTGTATACCCGACGCGCTCGACAGCACAACAGGGCGAGCCAGTCACAGCCCCGCTACCACTTGCGGTGATGCTCTGCAGCTCAATGACGGAAGAACGAATTCTGCTGCGGTATTTGTGTCTCCCGTGCTCAATTAATGCCTCCTCTTACACTCGAATTCACAGGAGGCCATTATTTTAGGTCCTAATGCTGCGACAAGTATGGTGACATTTGGTGCACATAACAGTGTCCAGGATCTTGGCCCTGGCATTCAGACAGAACCCACACCTGACCCTAGCCAGTCGTCCCGGATACAGTCATGAATACGTTGCAACTCGAATCATCATAGAATCCCATCGAAGCTCTGTACAGCCAATGATTCGTAGTAGTTACGTACCGCCGGTTGGATGCAGAGAGGAGCATAGCTCATCTTTGTTTTTTTTTGTTTTGTTGATGTGATGATGTAGCCACTAGCGTATTTCTAAATTCTTTGCAACTACTCGGTCTTGCCGAACTTCTCGTCGAGGACGCTCCGACAGGGCTTTCACTAGCGATCTGAAGAAGTATCACGATCCCTGCTAGATGGTCCGATTTCTGTGGAGTCATTTTGTTTCTGTGCTTACACCGTACCCTAGTTTCATACGAAAGCTGTAGACAGAGCCGGAACTTGAACAAGGAGCAGAAGTACAGTAGGGTACGGAATGCATGGGCGCCGCTTTCTATTCCCGGCTTGATGTAACCCTCATGCCGTAGCCCAAGTCAGCCTGCCAATGTGGCGAACCGATCCAAACAGTGGAGCATGTGTCCTTCACTGCCCAAGATACACAACCCTCGCGCCGAACCTCACTACCACGGCCGCCCACATGAGCTCTCCTGCCTTTTCACGCAACCGAAGCTAATCGAAGGGTTGCATCGTTTTCTGGAGGAAAGGAGTGCCTGCGCCAAAACGCGGACCGTATGGGAGCCGGATAAGGGCAGAAAGTGGAACATAAAGGAACCGGCTGCGTAGTGCAATAACACCTGTCAGCCTACGCTAACTTACGATACAAGAACCCCAACTCCTAAGCACAAAACGTAGAAATACGTGACACCCATGTTGTACGCGCTGCGGAATGCAAATTCGGATTTTAAAAAAAGATGTAGACAACGAGAACAAGAAAGCACGTCCCCCGATGAGGGCGGTGTGCTGGCAGTGGTGCCCCATGGCGTTACGCCACTGCCTGAGATAATTTTTTTTTGGGCTTGTACTGTACGTACAAAGTGCTCGGGGACGCGTGACTTTTTAAAACTTGTATAAATACAATATATCCAACGTGCGCCAGTCGTGCACCTCGGCCGAGGAGTACAAAACCCCACGCAGCACTGACTGAAAAAACTATGTGTGTAAAGTATTCTGATATGTGTTTCACTAAGCGAGTTTTCAAAAAACCTTCCCGGTTCAGCCCCTATTGCGATGTCGATCCACTCCTTGAGGACAACATAACATTATTGTCTGGATACTTGCCACTTGTCTATAGAGGTTTGCTACATCCCGCCATTGGTATAATTTGGTCACCAGGTGATTCGTCTCGCCATCCAAAGATATGCTTAAGCTACTCACGCATTGCTTGCGGCAACCTCACCTCCAGTTTTCTCAAGGAGTTCAGGGTCCAGAGCGAAGTGAGGAAAGCTCTGATACCTTGAGTCAATAGCAGGCCGCTGTATTAGGAGATTCTTGAGGAGAACCCCAAGTCTGGCAAATTCGGCATTGGAAGTTTTCTCTGGCGGGAATCAATTTTGTCTGCGTCCAGGAGGCCTTGTCATAAAACACGAACGGCTCAACCATGGAGGTTTGCTGAATAAAACGTTAAGGCGTCGTCAGATTCTCCTATCACTGCATCGGATGCTTTAGAGATACCACCAGTCGGAGGCGGAAAAGCCAACGCCGAAACCGCGAAGCCGCCAGAATACTACTTCCAAAGGCGCCGCAAGATATGCATGAACCGCAGTAGTGTTACACGATTTACTGTTTTAAAAAAAATAATCATGACTGTTACTCTAGTGCAGTGCCCCGAAAATTCACCATTCGTTTCGTGTGTGCCTGGTGACTGCCATCTGCCATCTGCAGCGTGTTTACAAAGCTCTTATAAAGGGTCCAGCAATCATTAATCATCCTTCAATGTCTCGGACTCAATCTCCTCCTCACCAGATGATCAACCTCGAAAATGGACCTGGACAGCAGACTAGCGCAGGTATGTAACGCCCCTTTACAAGACCTTATTCTACTAACTCGTCATAGGAGGTGGTCGCCTTCAGTGTGCACAAACATCGAAAGGACAGACCGATCTATCTGACAGCTCAGGCCCTCTCTTCGCAATGTGTGAAAGGATCACAGAGGAACTTGAACAATGCCGGAGGAAGACTGAACTCTTGAAAGGGGATACTGATCAGATCCTCGTCTTTGTGAGTCCTGGTCGTAGTTGTTGCCATGCAACATCGCTGGTCAACTCGGAAGCTGTAGTGTGGTTTGTTCTCTGCCGCCGTTGCTGCATTGGTCGTGCCGTCAATACCAGACCTCGCACCTCCACCATCTCATCCCCCTTCCGGTAACACACCGCCCTTACCTCCGTCGGGCTCTGCCATCTGTTTTACTGATCTCTGGGTCTTGAGCTTGCTTGTCAGCCTCACATGCGCTGTGATGGCATTGTTGATACAGCAGTCGGCCCACCGACGATTAGAGATCCTTTGGCATTCCCCCCAATTAACCAAGCCTAATCGCGATCGAATACATGGGTTATTTTTTCCAAGTACTATTCGTCAATACTTCACTAGCTTCAATTTTAGTGTCACTCTACTTTACGTCCTGATATTGCTTTCACTCAGCCTCTTCTTTGCCGGTATACTCGTATACTTGTTGAAGATCAACTACTCTGTCTTCATCATAGCGGCTTCGTGGATCGGGTTTTCTTGTGTGATATATCTAACCTACGCACTCAGGTTGATCACCCAATTGTCATTTCCCAGGGTCTCATGATTATTTTTCGGTCACGTTACTGCATTTGTAGTCATCCTATTTTTCCGGTTGTTACGTCGTTTATTTGCATTTTTCCCTGTAGACTTTTATCGCTGAGGGACCGTATTGACAATTAGCCCACGATGCGTCCAACTCTGAGACTCAAGGTCAGCGGTCGAGGATTTATGGCAATATGTTCTGTGACATTTAGCCCCCGAAGCTGTCCAAGAGGGAATGTGATGAGGCTCTCCATGTATTTTGGGTGCTACATGGCGATGAAAAAAGATGGAGACGAGACCTCCATCTTCTTTTATCGACATGTAGCACCCGATATACTTGAAGAGCCTTGTCACAGTCCCTCTTCCTCTGAGTCAAAGGATGACGGATTGCAAATTTACAATCTCCATGAAAGTCATCAATGCAGCCAGGCCTTTCTTCTCAGGCGATTGAAATAGGACATTCCCTACGAACATTCGGCATTACAAATTCTACACCGCTTGCACGGTGTATGATTTCCGGCATCGTTTCAAACGTTCGAGAATGCAATAGCCGTTGTTTTCGCTCGTAATAGGTGTGAGCACAGCTCATCTTTGATTTTCGTTTCGTTGATGTGTTGATGTGGCCAACTTATTTCCGGATCCCTTGCCACTGCTCAGTCTCGCCAAAATTTTTGCCGAGGGTGCCTCAACAGCGCTTTCCCTGGACGCCTGAAGAAATATTTCCCGGCATTGTTGCGTTCACGACGGACCTGTTGTTGTGGAGTCATTTTGTTTCTGTTCTTACGCTGTGCCCTAGTTTCGTCACATTTAGAGGAAGATTGTTTTGAACGTATCGAAGAAAAGGGAACCCAGAATGCAACTAAATAGCAGAATACGAGCTGGAACCGTGAAGCGGAAGTGCAGTGAGGTACGGAGTGCATGGTATTGTGGACACCGCACCGCTTCCTATTCCAGCCTAATGTAACCCTTGCGCCGTCTGGGCCTGTGATGTAACGCCTGAAAAAAAAAAGCTTGCCCACTTCTCTCGGCGAGCGCGCATGTAGTAGTCCCATATGAAAAAGGTTGTCCAGTAGAGTACCTTGGAATATTTCTGTAGCAAAATAAATGGGGGTCCAAACCACTAATCGGAAGCGTGCACAATGCAAAGACTGTGGTCTACTAATGAGGGCAGAGATGGACTCAGAGCAATGCAGTGCGCTCATGTGCGCTCATTTGCACTTGGTGTATGCGGCCCGAGACCCGGGCTGGAGAAGAGTCGACGCAGCTAGTCAGACGACAGCCAACCAAGTACAAGTCCAGTGATGGTGTATGGAGCATCGCGACGCGCTGAAAGGACTGCTGTTGTTGGAACAGCATGTTATGAGCGTATCGTAGGAAATTATTGCCAAAGACCCTGACTGTCGGGAAGGCTGTGTTGGTACTGCGCGTACTGCCCAGCACCTGCCTCGCGTCTGGATCGAGTCCTACTTCCTCTTTCTCCTCAACCTCGACAATTGTCTCTTAATGTCTCAGTATCAATCTCTTCATCAGACTATCAATTTTGGAAATGGACCTGAGGAGCACGCTGACACAGGTATGCTCTCCTCACGAAGCCCTAATTCTTGTCGATTCTACCGACCTGTCTTAGGTCGTCACCGCTATCCCCCTCGGTCGGCACAAACACCGCAAGGGCTGTCCCATTTATATGATAGCTCGGGCCCTCTTTTTTCCATGTACCTGAAGATCGCAAAGGAACAAGACCGGATGAAAGCGGAGCTCTTGAAAGGAGATACTGATCAGATTCTCATATTTGTGAGTCCTTGGGTTTGCTATCATGATACTCATCGTGGCAACTCGGAACGAATAGTGTGGTCTGTTCTCCGCTGCCGTTGCAGCATTAGTCGTGGTATCGATGGCGAACCTCCAGCCAGACGCACAGACCATCTCCAACTTCTTTCTCGCTGAACTGGTTCAATACTCCCAGAACCCCTCCAACGGCACTATTCCTGTTACCCCGAATTCGAGCAGCATCCCATCTACACTTCAGTTTACTCCATCGTCGGCTGCCGTCTGGGTCAACTCGCTCTGGCTCTTGAGCTTTTTGATCAGTCTTACATGTGCTCTGTTGGCGACATCGCTACAGCAGTGGGCACGCCGACATGTGAAGGTCACCGCGTCGCGCTACAGTCTACCCGAGCAAGCGCGGATGCGTGCATTTTTCGCCGCCGGCATCGAGACGCTCAACTTTGCATATTTTGTGGAAGCCCTTCCCTTTCTGGTACATCTCTCGCTCCTCCTCTTCTTTGCCGGCTTTCTCGTATTCGTGTTCGGAGAAAATGCCACCATCTTTACCATTTCTTGTTGTTGGATCGGGGTTTTCAACGCGGCATATCTTTACATCACGTTCATGCCGGTTTTCCGACCTGAGAGCCCATTCTACACTCCACTTTCCGACCTCGTCGCGCGCATTTGTGCTGGAAGCGTTCGTCTCCTGAAGGACCGTCGTCGTGATTGGTTCTCATGCGACATGATGGACTTTGCTGAAGAAAAGGCTAGAGGACTGTCAGCGAAGATCGACGGCGATGTATTGAAGCGGACACTCGACGCTCTGAGAGGAGATGATGACCTGGAGCAATTCTTTGAAAGTATTCCCGGGTTTTGTGATTCAGAAATGGTCGACAACCCTCAATGCAGCCTCGATATATTGGGTCACAAGAGGCTGGCAGAGACATTAAAGGGGTTCTGGAGCCGTACATTGTCATCCAAATCGGTCCCAGATGCGGTGAAAGGGCGACGGATCATCACCTGCATGAAGGTTATCAACGCAGCATGCCTTTCTCAGGACGTGGGCGAAGGGGTTCTGCAACCCATTGAAATAGGACATTCCTTGAGAAAATTTGGCGTTGAAGGTCTTGCCCCGCTTGCACGGTGCATGATTTCTGACATCATCTCAAATGTTCAAGAGCGCGATGACCGTTGGTTTTCGCTCACAATGGATCAATTGGATGTATCAGAAGGTGTCCTTCGGTCCTATCTCGCGCACGGCGATAACGTATCACTTGCCAACTTGATCCACTTTACTCGCCAGTTCATTCATTTTCTCCCGCAAGGTGACCTGGATCTAAATCGGGAGTTATTCCGCACTCTTCGATCGGTTTCTAAATTCAACATCCAACATACCCTCCCTGCACTGCAGCGGAATTTCTGTGCCTTGTGGAACGAGATCGTTCAACAGGCGCAGATCAACAAGGCTAACAATGACCCTTTCATGAAGATCCTCGTCAACATTCGGCATCTTTACATTGCTCTACATCACACCGATGCTACCTTGGTAGACTTCCTTGTTGCATGCGCCATTGACCCTGATGGTGCTCTGTGCCAGCCGGCCTCGTATCCTTTATGCAACATGGGCCATCACTCCAGGATGACTTCCCCTCCGTACGTGCAGGAGGCTGTCGGCGGCGCAACGGGAGGCAGTCACGCCCCCGCTACCACTTCCAGTGAAGCTCCGCGCCCCAAGGAGAGAACAACGTTCACTTCTACGGTATTCTACTCTCCTATGACCAACAATACTCCTCTCACACTCGAATCCGCAGGTAGCCACCATTCCAAACCATAATAATATTACAAGTACAGCGACCCCCGATGCACACATCGACGCTCAGGACCTGGACCCTATTATCAAGACATAACTCACCCCCTCCAAGCCTGTCAGGTCCATCAGTCCCGAATATAGTCTGAAACCTCAAAACCGCCATGCATCGGAGAACTCAGTCGCTGCAGGGCCTTGGTGGCGCTCTCTATGTTTTCTTCCTTCAGTTTTTCTTTACAAAGGCTCTGTATACTATTGTGTTGATCTCATCGTGGTTCACCATGTCGCGGCTACCCTACCGCTCCAAGCATGCGATACGACATGTATTTTGGCTCCTTACCTCCTTGTTCTTTCTTCTCTCATAGAGATGACAATGGCCCATCTCAGTTTATCCCCCATGTCCTCATGCTTTTAAAACCGCTGTTCTCGCCTCCATATAACCAGGGCACATCCTTGCACGAAAAGGATGGACAGATCTGCGGGCAAACGAGTACCACTGGCACTGACGCGACGTGCGCTGATGAAGAAGACACGAAGGGCTTGAGCGCTCAATGGTTAAACTCGCCCAAGACAGGCTCAGCTCAAGCTAGACATGGCAGGGGCGACAACGCCCTTCGACGGTGCATTTTTTCTTGACATTTACATGTTATAAATGACGCCTGCCAGTGCCGCGCCAATGGCTCTCACGAATGATGATGCCGTGCCGGCCGACCCGGCACATTCCTTGCCTAAATCCATGCGTCACTGCGTCAGGGTGACATGACGGCAGTGGTGTTTGCGAAGACAACGATGCCACGTAACGGGTTTTAATTTATCCGGCTGATGGTGATACGCCGTAATCTCTGGTCCCCAGGCGTCGTTAACTGGCTGGTACAGCTGTGCCCATGAGGGGGTGGTCTAGGCTAGGTCTGCATGCTGCGGGTTTCGAGCTGGGAGGGGGGGGAACACAGAGCTGAGATGCCCTGTAGCGATATTCTTTGGATGCGGCGAAAACCAAGAAATAAGGTACTGATTACACTTCATCAAATGCACACACACGCCGCACGCAGATGACGAGTTTTGATTGTACGAAAGGAGCTGTTGTACCTTGCGAGTACGTTATAAGTGTTCGCTCGTCGCAGAGCACATTGCCACGCATCTCTCTGTAAAGGTCACGAGGTGGATGATATGAGACTCCGAAGGTCGATATGACATTCTGGGGCCCTGGCGACGTATATGTTTGCTTGGTGGGATTTGAAATGCTCTTATTTATGGGGGGGCCTTCTACTAGTTTCCACTCTGTTCCTTCTCTCCCTCCATCCCTCCTATGATCACCCCTCGATGTTGCAGCTCCAGTCTCTTCGATAAGCCATCCACGTCGGAGGTGGACCTAGGGTACATGTAAGACTGATAACCAGGCTCAAACTGAACTTATTTATCGGTCTCACATGTACTCTATTGGCCATACCGATACGGGGAAATTTCACTCCGCCATGCTACAAACAGTCTACCAAGTCTACCGAGCACTGCCACCAGAGGCAGGCCCGGGAGCAATTTTGTTTTTTCGCCGGATCGAGTTTTAAATATGGCATACAAGTTCTTGCACAGGTAACCTCCTTTGCTCCCCTCCTCCCTGGGTTGAATCAACCGTTTGTTAATATACACTAAGACATCAAGTGTCGTGTTAATATCAGGCGAGTGCCAGTGAGCACATTATTTGGTAGCAAACATGTGAAGGTTTTGGGGTAGAATTTGTGTGGCGTTGGAAGATCGGGTGGACGTGGGCAATCACAATTACTGTAGCTGCGTGTAATTGGTGACTCTGCTATTGACTAGTAGTTTCGGGCCAATATTTCCTAGCGGATGTTTCACGAACTCGGCCTTGCCACACGTTTTTTTGGAACTTCTGTCCTTGTGGCTGGCGATTTCTTGTCGTGGCCCTAAATTGAAGCCCGAGTTTCGGACCAAGATAAGCGAGGCGTCATTTGTGCTGACAGGATCCGAGAGAATTCACATCACCATACAGTAAGCGCGAAGTCCTGACTCGGTCTTCAAGCTGGAGCGCTTGAGTGGCGAGCCGGAATGCAAGACACAAGCGAAACTGCCTTAGGACCATCACGAAATCCCAGTGACGGGTAGACCTGGCTATTGGCTGGGTCGCAGCGAGCGATTTTAGAGCACATGGCCCAGACAGTGCCGACTTAGCTTGCAGCGCCTGGTACCTGTCCAGACCTCTTGCCAAGCCAGATTGACTCTATTCGACACAACTGAGATGACTGTCCTGCTGAACCGAGTACGACTCAAAGTGAATCCAGGATATCATACAAGGGAACCTGATTACGATGTTGCTAACAAAAGGTTCTGTACTTTTGCAAGCCAAACCATGCCAGTGGTTGTAAAGGAGAACAAAGTCGATGGCAGCAAATGTTGATGGGATGGAAAACAGAGAGCACTTCTCAATCACCAATCTGCGGCACATTTCTTATCCACTGGTTGGCATTGACAGGATGATCGGAGAGCTGTCGCAGGGCAACGAAGTGCTCAACGGCTTCCTGGACAGATCTCGGCAGCTGGAGCCTCTCTATGAAAAAAGATTCTGTAGTGTGGGTAACACCTCTGCTGCTCTTTCCACAGAGAGCCCTTGTAAGGTGAGCATGAGATGTGGCGCAAGGTTCTCGGATAAATACAGACATTTCACAGCAGGAAATGAATGTAGAAGTTCCAACCATCGATTATCCACAACGTATTGCCAAACTAGAAATGAATATTCCATGCGGAATTCGAGGGGTCCCAAAGTAGTACGGATGGGAGGCGTCAATGAGCTGAAGATCTGCGCCAGAGAAAGCAGCTGACGATTTGGTACTCCGAATGATGAGATTTCCAAATTGAAAAATATACTAGCTGTCCCATTTGGCGAGGAAACTGTGACCTCAACGTTGCGAGTGCGAAAGGTTATGTATGCGTGATTCAATCCTTTGAACCCTTCCGTACGATTAATGAATTGGAAAAGTTGTAGAGTGTCGAATATGGTCTGACGGCGGAAATTTATAGTGAGAGCGGGGAGATGAGGAGCATCAATTCGGGACAAAAGATCCTCCAAGTACTCGCTATCGCCTTTGAAAAAAATATTTGTGAGAGCGAGAAGAACAGGACGCGTGAGCGGAGGCGGATGTTCACTTGATGGACTGAGAGGAGGTTGGTGAGGTTTCAGTGCGAAGTGAAGTGACTCGAGCCTTGTCAGCACAGACAGGTGTGACCATCGCCTCCGGTGAAATGTATCCGGGAGGTGGGATCTCGTCGAGCCAAAGATGGACGAGGTCAGTGGCAAACAAAAGTAGACTCTGTACTCCTTGAGATGGAATTCCACCCAACCGAAGTGTTCGTAAACGTGGTGCAGATCCGACGAGCAAGAATGAATCAGGAATGGCTTGCGATGAGGGGCGTATCCATATGTCTAAAGATATCAGCGTCAAGAATGTGGCCACCTCCGGCATGGGTATGTCTCCAGCCAACTTAGTGAGAAAGTCTGAAGGTCGATTTCAGATATGCGATTGTTCTGCTTGACTCGTAGTGCTGTGCTTGGCCTGGCTTCAGGCCGTGGGCCGAGCCAAGCCTCTCAACACACAAAAGCTGCGGCCTGGGCCAGGCTGAGCTGGAGCCAAGCCCTACTTGTTTTTGGCCTGGCCTGCCAATTTTCCAAGCCGGGCCGGGAACAGCACTAGCGCTCGAGTTGTTCACATCACGTTCGCTACTCACTGCTCACCTTGCTCACTACTCATCACCACTCCAAACGTTGCTAACATCTCATGTGAGTAGATAGGAACTCACCTTATTCTCTGCTGTGTACTGACCCACTATTTAAAAGATAATGCCAGTCGTTTTCATGGAATTTGGTGTGCGCATGTTCTTCAGATGGATGAGGAATGTGAATGGTGCTTTCCTTTCACTGGTGAGTCTCCCCCTTCCTCTTTACGCATTCATTCGCTTATTTTCCTGGGGGAATTGAAGGCCATAATATTAAGGGCCATAGTCCGCGCGAACGGCGATGCGACTTTTGAAAGGCATTGGGTTGATGAGAGGGGGCATCCAAGTTCGTTTAAGCTGACCACTTGGGTGGGTCAGCCACCTCCTGGAGCTGGAGGGCAGGCAGGAAATGAGAATCAAGCCTAAGGTGTTGATTCAAGTCTTTAGATCATCCTAGTGCATAGTCTTATCACCACTCACCTTTCACGTCGTTTCGTTGATTCATTGATTCGTCCATTCATTTCCCCTTCAACCCTCGGTCTCGCCCTGGAAGGTTAGGCTCTCCCCCGCCTCATGACTCTTGGCCATGCCGCTCGCATGTCAACTACAATGCTGCGACCCACTCCATCCATGTCGCAGCGCCCAGCAAAATGGGCTCACTCCCTCTCATGATCCATCAGTTCCTTTCATCTTGTCTTCACCCTCATCGCCTCGCTTGGTCCATGATTCAGCACATCCCAACTCCCCGGCCCGTCCCCTGCGTCGCTGGCATTGCCCCTGCCGCTTCGATGCCACTCGACCTTTGTTCGAGTGGATCCCTGCAGACCGCGTCGCCCGACCTCGGCATGGGTAGGGTAGAAGACCAAGTGTATTCAATACCGTATGTACTCATAGTCAACAACAATTCATATATGGCGATCGCCGTCAGAATTGGCTGACTTGGCTGACTTGGCCAAGTTTTGGCTTGATTGCCAATGCTCCGCAAGTCAGCCAAGTCACGCCCATGCACGTGCAGTCTTCCTGATGGCAGTGAGTAACAACGAGACTAGACTGAGGATTGCGGGCATGACTAGATCAGACTCGATTGGTTAGCGGTCGCGGTTCTGATGAGCACTGCGCAGATAACCTAGTCTTTCAACAAATCTAGGAAATAGACAGGAGCCACTGGCATACAGTAACGAGACTAGACTGCGGATTGCGAGCGTGACTAGGTCAGACTTGGTTGATTGTACGCGCAGGCTTGCGATGGTCAGTGTTGATGTTGAACGTTGAACAGTCGGCGTTAGGGGTTAGGGGCACGACGTGTACAAGAAAGATGATGAACATTTCGTCTGGCAGTCTACAAATGTAAACAAGTTGTTGTATGGAGATGGAGTGGCGGAATGTAAAACTGAGCCATTTACTTTATTGCCTGGTTCTATGCCTTATTAGCCGCCGAAGGCTGCAGCCTCAAAATGGCAATGGAACGCTGCACTCTCCGGCGCCGCTCTCGCCACACTGGCCCCCACCATACCTCGACATACAACAAAGGAAAGACCAGCACACAGAGTCCACCAAGAAGAACGTATGTCCATCCATCACCGAGCGCGACGAGAATAGGGTTTATGACGGACACCATGCCGGCCCCCATTAAGCAACGGACGACATTCGTCTGTCAGGATTTTAATTCAGTATGGGACTTCACACGCTTCGCGCGGTGGGAGGCCAAAGGCGGACACGCACACACGCGGTGATGGAGGATCCCTGGCTGGGCACCAGGTCTACTAGCAGAGTCTGGATAGCATTCATGATGGTAATAGCTGTTAGGCCGACTACAAGAAATCTGGTGAGACCCCAGGAACCGTACAGCGTCCGGTACGAGACAAAAACATACTGATAAATTGCAAGATTAGGGGCACCGCAATGCTGGCCCTCCATTGCAGAGACCAACCGTAACCGATGATGCAAGCGGCATAGACGAGCACAATCGACGGCAAGACCTGTAACCGTGCCTTCTCGATAGGGAACGATGGGTCTTTTTCGAAAGCCTTTGGGTCGATGTCCTTTTCTGAATCGATTCGAGCTTGGCGGATGAGATCGTCCCTGATCTTCCGGTAGTAGGAGTCCATGAGCTTCCCCGAAAACAACGTGCCGATGAGCATTCCAGCTCCTATGGCGAGGAAGCACAGTCCGAGGTCCGTTTGAGTAAGGTAAGGATAAACCTTCTTGAAAATGACCGACAGGCTTGCCGTGACACCGTACATGACCGCATAGAGTGTGCCGAGAAGGGTGAGAAGGACGATAACATCAGGATAAGTGAACATCCGAAGGGGGTTGGTGAATGGCCTTGGTGGGGGAAGATCAATAGATTTGTTCATGCTGCAGTGTCTCCCGAAGAAGGGGATTGGGGACATGTAGATCCATCCGGCGGGAATGCTTCCATCTCCTACGATGGCGCGCAGAGTCTCGGGAAGAAACCTACAACAAACAACTTGGCGTACGATTAGAATACGGATCAAGGGGGACGAACAAATAGAGTGCGAGGCCGCATATGGCGGAGCCTATGCACAAGAACCAGAAAATAGACCTAGGCAGTATGGTCAAGGGCTCTTTCACGGGCAGTATAAATCGGCGATGTTTCTACCTCCAGCCAAGTCTCTGAGCCAACGCTCCTCCGATAACGGGACCAATACAGGGGCCGACCTAACACTCAAAGTATACGAGACCACCCGAAGTAAGGTAAGGGCTACATGTACATACCAGGGGCCCAAAACCAAAAATGCCAAAGAGGCCACCTCTCTCGGCGGGAGTGGCTAGGTCGGCAATGATACCCGCACCTGATAATGCAATCATTAGCGTGCGTGTGGATGACTTGTCCTACCGTAACAAGACACATGCCAAGGGCAATAGTGCTCGCTGACCCTGCCGCTTGTAGGCATCGCAAAAGCATCAACGACCAGTAGGCGGAAGTCGGGATCAGCGCGAGTCCCACGCAGGACAGAGAAAGGGTTGCCAGACAGGCGAACATTATCGGCCTACGTCCCCAGCGGTCGGATAGCGTACCCCAGATCATTGGAGCTGAAAGTGAATATTATGACGGACCAAAAACTGATCATCAGATCCGACCCCGAACTGAATGGGGGTTCAACAAGGCGTACATAGGCCTTGCATGACCATGTACATCGTGACGGTGAGATTGATGAGTTCTACATCTTTGTTGAATGCCCTTGAGATGGCAGGTATCACGGGGAAGTATATGTTCGCCGTCAAGGGACTACAGTTTGCGCGAGTTTGTGGGCGATCGCTCGTCAGCCGACTTGAATTACAGAATATCTCAACTCGCCTGAAAAGTGCCGCACATGACGCAAAGCTAACGATCAACCACTTCTCTCTGTAGGTAAAGATGCTGTAGGGCTTGTCGCTGGCGATATCCCGATTTCTGTTTCTGTCCTCGGTGGTTGTCTTAGACAGACTCCGAGTTGGAGTGAGCGATCGGTCCATCTCGCTGATAAGAGGTCCGGCTGACTTCTTTTCGTCTCCACCTGCTTCAGACATCGTCACTTGTACGGGGGATATGAGGACTACTGATTCCGCGCCCTAGTTTGCCCACTCTTATAGTTATCGATTGTAAGGAAGGCCTCGGATCTAGGCTCGGATCACAGCAGTTCAACCGCACCGGAGCGCTCGTCAACCATAAGCCACGTTGCATCCTCGCCCAAATCTTCCTCCACCCTCCCACTGCCACGACTGCAGCACGCCCATCGCCCTCTCCGTCCTCAGTCTATTCCCCTTCAAGACTTCGCCGTTCGATCCCTCCAACCGTCAGCACGCCCTCGACATCCAGCGCAAGGCGATCACCACCAAACCCCGTTGCCCCAACACAGGCGTTCCCCTCTTCCCTTTCTTTTCCAGGCTCGTTTCTCCTCACCTTTTAGCAGTAACGATCGACCACCGTTGCAACAAAATGGCGACCAGTGCGCTCTCTATACTCTTTTAGTTCTCTTACTGATATTTCTCCTTACGAACACCTCGGACGTTAACAACGTGGACGCCATTCACCGGCCCCTGATATCCCAGAGTCGTAGGTACGCTTGTATTTAAAGCCTCCTCACTCGAGGGTGGCAGTAGCAGTACCACGGCGAATCTAGTGTGTGCCCTCCTCATCTTTTCTGTGTGCTTCGTTTTCCCCCGCTATTCGGTGCGTCTCCCGGTAAAGTCATCGTCCACGAGCGCCCCCTTCTCCTCTTCCGCTCCTTGTGTGTGCTCGTCTTGTTTTCATCTATCGCCGGCTCGCAGAACTGTCCGCGGTACGTGACCCATGACTCATCCTTTGGTTCACCTTCGCGCTTCTAGTAAATCGATCGCTACGGACTCTCTGTTGCTATCTTAAAGTGACTACTACTCTTGCAGCAACTCGCCTGCTACATCATGAACCCTTGACCCAGCGAAGATCTGATCCTTACACATCAACGCTTACTGTCCATGTAGAGTTGATATAGAATAAACGTCATCCAGTTTCGTTAGCCATGATAGATATGCACACAGTCTCGATTATTATACAGGATGCTTAAGAACGCACCGGACCATATTTACGTGTCAGTGATCGCCTCGACTCGACTCACGCAGTGTCATAAACGGGCACCTCAACGGCGTTCGGCAGCGAATCCAACACATCCTTGATGGCCTTGGACGTGAGCGTCTTATCGTACACCGCGCTTCCACAAATCGACTTTTTGCACTTGGCCGCCCAGCACGCCTGCGCCGTTGGCCAATCCTCTAAGCCAGTCACGACGGTGTCCCCAGCAGGACGCCGCTCGAGTTCATTCAGCATCATATACCGCAACTCGCGCCACTCGCCATACGAAATCGGCTCGCGGCAGCGCGTGCAGCGCGCCGCGTTGGGGTCGCGGAGGAGCGCGTCGGTGAGGAAGGGTGGCTCGGCGAGGCGCGCGCGGAATTGCGCGCGGCGCGTGTGGTGCAGCTCAATGAGCGCGAGGAGGTCGGCCGTGCGCAGACGGAGAAGAGCGGGGCGGTGTTCGGGTGAGAAGAGGTTGAGAGTGAGCGAACGCGTGGACGCCGCGCGCGCGTCCTCCGCCCATCCAAAGTGGCACGCGGCGGTGTAGAGCCGGATGGGCGCGTCTGCGAACGCGGGCGTGCGCAGGAGCGCGCGGATGATCGACGCCGGACCTGGCATGTCGTATTTCTCCGCCGCGTAGAGGACCGGCTCGACGGCGTCCCACGTCTCTAGCGTTGGGATTTCGAGCCCGCAGATCATGCGGAGGAGCGGCTCGAGCGTGCGCGCGTCTTCGTCGAGGCTGATGATTTCGATGTCTGGGGCGAACGGAGTGGTGATGCCGTCTCGCTGGTTGCTGTTCAGCGATCGTGAGTGGGCGGGAGGGGAACCCTGCGGGAGGGTGAACATCGTGCGGAACCAGGAGGATGTCATTTTCAGCGTCATGGAGGGCACGCGGAAAAGCACGCCGTCGCGCGAGCCAAGGATAACATCGGCTTCGAAAGAGAATAAGGGGTGAAAATTGGGGCTTCTGCGCTCATCGGGGGCTGCGGGCTGAACCGACTCGATTTGCATGGTGATATAACAAGGGAAGAAAAACGGTGGAGCGGTCCTTTGAGGGTGAGGGTGATAAGTATTGGAAGGGTTTATGAGTGGTACCTTTTCACCCTGCAAGTTAAGTTATGATAATGAGGACACATTCGACGGAGGTGCTTTGAAGGCGCGCTGTGTTTATCGGACACTTTCACCAAAATTGGTAACACTTCCCACGCATCCTACAACACGACACACAACACAGGCCACAGAGATAATAATTTCGCATTCCGTTAAATACAAGTACGATCAATGCCACCACGTAAAGACACAGAAATTTTCGCCCACAAGAAGGGCCCTCGGGGGCTGCGGAGAGCCCCCACCCCACAGTGGCAAGCGGAACGGACACATCGGCCCGGGTCAACCCTCTCCGTTCTCCTGATACTGAAGGACCATTCTCTCATAGACCATTCTCTGGAAATGGTCTCCTATTCCAACCACTGAAAATTGGCAACTTGACCTCCTGCTCAATCCAACCGCCGGCTGTCTTGCCCGGTTTGGCCTCCTCTGCGACCCTACTATTGCTGTTGCCAGTGCCACCGCCAGTAGTCATCAGGAAAACCCTGGTTTGGTTGAATTTGCTTAACATTCTTAATATTGCTTAGAGGCCAGTTTAAGCAGATTTAAGTAGATCTCATCTAAGCTACTGAGAGTCTTAAGAAGCTTCAAGGTGGTCTAAACACATTTAAGCACGCTCAAGCACGCTTAAGAGGTCTCAACCAAATCGGGGTTTTCCTGATGGCCTACTTCCCACGCGTTCCGTCCCGTCTGGACTCTCGCCTCATTCGAGATGCTGCTCGCGCCAACGCTCCTTCCATTGGCGCACTCGCCGAGCCTTCGCTCTCCATGCTTCGGCATAAAGCGCCCAGATCGTCCTTCCATCCGACTCGTCCAGCTGTGCGCGCGTCCCGGGGGGACCTTTTGTCGTAGGCATCAGCTCCAGCTCTCATACCACCGCGCTCGTTAAAGTCGGCGCCGAAAGGATCGGCGGGGCCACGGAAGTGCCACACTATAAAGCTCTTCATAGCTATTTTTCTGTGAAATTTCTTGAAGAAAAGTAACAGCGAGACATACCTGAGCCCTGCTTGTTATTGACACGGCTTCCTACTGTCCCCTCAGCAGCCCATTGGTGGCGACTCGGCCTCATATAGTAACGCCTGATGCCCACGCTCGATTATTGGGACCAGTAGCTTGCGTGTACTTTTTTGCGTGAGAGGTAAGCCATTCGATATCTCTTTCAACCTGTACGTATGATCTGATAACAACAATTGGTCCGAACCTTTTTCGTGCCGGATTTTGTTCCCTAGGATTTCTGTGCTTGTTTAATTACATAGCTGTGCTTATAGATGAAAGCATCGTAGATCGTTGGTGACCTCTCAGGACATTGGATTACAGTATCGTATGCAAGTCCCGATCAAAAGGCTGTGTTTCCATATATTATGACTGGTGGGAGTGGCTGAGTGCGATGCAACCACGCTCGTGGCTGTGTGGCTGTCAAGGTGCCAAAAGGCCTCGAGGCCTCTAGACACTGTCTTACAGTACGAACCCACTTTTCTTCTCTTTCCTTGGCAGTACTGCGAATTTCTTTTCGGATTTTCAGCTTCGAACCATGGCAGACACACTCCGTGAGTCCTGAATCTGTCCACGGTCTCAGACATTCTTAGCTGAATCCTTTTGTTCATCTTCCGCAAGTCTCCCTCTCAACAGCGTCTTTGACCGACATCGATAACGACATTTTTCAACTCCAAAATCAACGCTCTACATTTCCTTGGCCCCACCCTCTGCACTTCAGATACCTCTCAGCTTTGGACATGGAACAATTGATACGCTCCGAGCACTGTGAAGACCTCGACAAGTTGATTTCCCACTCCACTGAAGCTATACTCCTGCCATTTGATATCCCATTTGAACTTGGCTCATACGTCATAGAGACCTTCTTTTACCTCGGACATGCCCTTTTTCTTCGCTCGCAAAAGCTCAAGCACCCCGACGATGTGGGGCATGCTGTTAAGTACCTTGGTTACCTTCAAAACCAGTCGCTTGAAACTCCAAATGTCACACGCAGTGATATTAAAGCATGCTTGGCGGGGGCTTTAGCCATTCAATCAAATCTGAAGTCTGTTGATCCAATGCAGGAGATCAGGGAAATTTCGACCCTGTGCTGCGAGCTTCTCATCTCAAGTGTCTCAGAATCACCTCTGATTGGACTCACTCACACGACGATTATAATGAGGCAATGTCAATCCTGGACGAACTGATCGCCATTCCAGATGAATGTGTTGAATGTGCTATGAGTCTGGCTGGATTACTTGCGCACCGCTGATTTGCCTTTGATTCTAAGCCAGAGCATTTGGCAGAAGCAATCATCCACATTCATATTCATCTCAACGCAAGATCTTGCGACGATCCAGATCGTCGCTCTGCTGTGGAGATGTTGGCATATCTCGAGAAGAGACGCTTCGAACTGTTTGGTATCAGAAGTGGTCTGCAAGAAGAAAATACCGAAGTTTCGCATTTGGCTGTGTCTCCTCATAAGGCTAAATCAAACGTTGTCGAATTTTCCTTACCGATGCCGGACAAGATAGATTCAGGGCCTCTTTCCAAAGCACTTGCTTCCATACTAGTACTCGACACCACTGACCTAACTACCATCGAAAAGGCCATCAAGTACTGCAGACTCTGCCTTACATTCCCTCACTCACCTCTTCCACTCACACGTCTGGCGTTGGGCCATCTCCTTGACTGTGAGTTTGAACTCACAGGCAATATCGACTACCTCAATGAAACAATCACTGTACATCGTGACCTCATCAAAATAACAGGTGTATCAATGAAGCTCCATACAATCACTTGAAAACTTGCATATTTTTTGGCCTCCCAGCTTGAGTTGTTCGGGGACAGTAAAGACTATGATGAAATCATGGAACTATTTGCCATTGCTGTCGCCAATACAAGCACAGAGGTACCCGTTCGGTTCCCTACCTCATACATTTGGACAAGGGCCACACGGTATTTCAGGCACCCAGCCACACTCACTGCGTATGAGGCTGCCATCTCTTTGATGCAAGAATCTCTCTCCTTCACTCCTACTCTTGAAATACAACATTTCCGACTTAAAGCATTTCGCAATCAGTACAAGAATTTGCCACTCGATAACTGTATTGTATTTACCTGTAGGACAACGATGTACTACAGGATGTAAGCATATAGAATGAATATGGAACTAAGTAAAAGGGTGCTCACCTCAGTGTCGCGCGTACGGCATGATAACTGAGGTGGC
Source organism: Russula aff. compacta (assembly GCA_003313875.1). Taxonomy (NCBI): domain Eukaryota; kingdom Fungi; phylum Basidiomycota; class Agaricomycetes; order Russulales; family Russulaceae; genus Russula; species Russula aff. compacta. The sequence continues at coordinate 577 of QLOT01021626.1, read as the reverse complement.
CAGAGTACTACTCGACTGGTATTTATCTGTAACTTGGGCCCTTGGCCCCGAGGCCTTTAGATATCGTAACTAAGTAACTAATTGTCCAATATGAAGTGGGGTTTTGTATATAGTACTGTGTACATTGTCCGTGGGTTGTTATCTACGCGAGTCAGATCCGCCTCCGTCGAGCGGGCGCTCCGACGATGCTCCGGCCCGAGGGCATTCCGATCCGAGGCCCACTTCGACATCTTTGATGCAAGAATCTCTCTCCTTCGCTCCTACTCTTGAAATACAACATTTCCGACTTAAAGCATTTCGCAATCAGTACAAGAATTTGCCACTCGATTATGCATTGTATTTGGTCCAGATCGGACAATTAAATCAGGCCATTGAGACACTTGAACGAGGGAGGGGCCTCCTCTGGTCAGAGATGTGTGGCTTTTGCACTTCAATTGACCAGCTCCGTATCCTCAACTTGCCCCTCGCTGAGAAATTTGCAGCTGTCAATCGGGACCTCGAGGCATTGACAATCTCAGGCTCTCCAGTTGTCTGGATGGAAGATGGCCATGTCAATAGTCACAAGGCGATGGACCCA
>QLOT01021620.1:0-11356 GCA_003313875.1 Russula aff. compacta | reverse complement strand
AACTTTGAAACCCCCCTCCTGGGAAATTTACAATAAGTAGCCAATAATGACTTATTTTGTACACTAGTAAGGTTCGGCAATGGATCTCAGCACCCAACTGAGTTTGAATTGCACCAGAGTTGAAAACATGAATCCTTCCATACAGTACTCATTGCATTGCGCGTCGTCCATACATCATCCCAGAATGTCGGCATACTTCTTGAGGGGGGAGCAGATGTTATGGCCCAGGACAAGGAGGGGCAGAGTCCATTACATCTGGCGTCATCCTTTGGACAATCGGAAGCCGCTCGCGCACTTTTCGAAGGCGGTGCCGATGCGACAGCGACAGCCCAAGACCATCATGGGAAGAGTCCATTGTATCTGGCATTGCTCAAAGGACATCTGGATGTTGCCCACATTCTTATACGAATCCGTTGACGGTAGGATATGGTTGTATTACTATCATGTAGTCACAGAGTAGTCATTTTCATAGTACAAACCCAAGGAGTACAGTAATAACAAGTAGTACTTGTGATACACATTATGTATGCCTAATGCCAACATCACTCATATCACGCCGGCGTTTGTGATAGATTTTGGGGCACCCGCCTGCGCAAAGTAAATCCCGAAAGTGGGCTCGCGTGCCTCCTTCATCCGTAAATCACTTCGGGAAATGTTTGATTTTATGCTAGTATTACAGACACTAGGTACCCAACTGTAGTGATTAAGAGTAGAAAGAACATCCATCAAAGATATAAAACAAAAAACAAATCACGGCTAGCCTGGGAGATGGAGTTGATGTCTGATCACACTCGCTGACTGACATGAGCCGCTGTCGCCGTTGTGGCCTTGGCTCCTCTTTGGCAGGAAGGCTGGGTTTCGCTCCTTCGTAGGCTGTGGGTTCATGATGCCTTGCGCTAATGTTTGGCCGGTACTCCACCCTCTCTTCTCATACATCTATGTTCGCATATCACTGAGGATCATGCTCCACTGAAGGCGAGCGACCACAATAGTTACGCCGGGGCAGGGATCGTTCATCACAGAAATGCCGTGGCGATGGCGGCGGCGAGGGAGATAGTGATGGCTGGTAATTGCTGAAAGTTCTCTGTGGTGGGACTCGATAGCGACGGGAGTTGTCACCATGCCTTCCTCAGTCATAGCCACTGTCATGATACTGCCAGGTCTGTAATCCTCGATTTGTCCCTGACATGCGCGTGACTGTTCAGGTTCCCAGTGATCCACAGCTGGTCTTGCTTCGTACCGCACTGGCAATCTAGAGTGTGGCTGCTTACGCAGGTAAGGAGGAGGTGAGCATGAGCGCGAAGATGATTGAGACAGCTCCCTCCAGGGGGGCTTGAAGAATGTCAACCACAGTCGTTCCAATGTGATGGGGACCGATCCCTCGAAACAGAGTCTTGTCTTCGATACCCTTGCCCATCGATACTTGGGACCACATGAGCACGAAGAGAATCTTGAGGGTGGCATAGGTCATGCTGGGGCGGCATAGCCCCCAATGAATTGCTGCGGTGACGGTAGTTGTCAGTCTGTGCAACATGCAAAGAAGTTGCACGCAAGGCAGATATAGATGAGGTAGGAGCATGTTGGTCCTTACTCCTGTCCTAGTTTGTGCTTCTGACGGCGGCCACCTGCTGACAGTGTTGAGATTGCTCAATGTTTATTATATCTGATGAAGGCTGCAGAAGCATGACAGAGAGCTCTACGGAAGGTTCACACTTGATGACAACCCGATGCGGCTCCAGCGTGGACACCAATTGCTCTGGCTATTGAGACTGCATCTGGCACAGGGACTGACAGGGCGCGGGCGAGAATTAGGGCTTTGAGGTCCGGTCTGGTCCGGTCTTTTGGACCTTTTTTGGATGGACCAGGACCAGGACCAGTCCACATACTCATCAGAATTGAAAAAGACCGGACCAGGACCGCTAGGACCGGTCCCTGTGGGCTGGACCGCGGTCCATGGATCGGTCAGGACCAGTCCTTAACTGGACCAACAGTAACCAGCATCAGTGTTGAAAAAACGTGGGTGCACGCAAAGGAAAAACAAGTAAATTGCCAGTAGGAGTGGGCAAATGCATGCATGTCCCAGATGTAGATACAAAAGTATTTAAACTATCCTAAATGTATGTACTGTCACCAAAGAATGTTTATTAACAGACCCTAAAGCTATAGCAAAGGACTGGTTATGGTCAAAAAATGAATAAGACATGGTCAAAACATTGATTAGACCATATCTCCTTTGTTTCTGGGCAGATTTTGGTCTTCTTGGGCTTGTTAAAACCACAGTGGGTTGCTGCAGATATTACATGGAAATAACCGGTTATGGACCGGTCTGGACCGGTCCTGATCGGTCTATTGAAAATGAAAAATAAAGTAGGACCAGGACCAGAGGTGTCACACAACCACTAGGACCAGGACTGATGGTCCTATTGGACCGGTTACAGTCCAGTCTGGTCCCTGGTCCATGTCTGGTCTTTGTGACTGGACCTCAAAGCACTAGCGAGAATGGGCGTGGCAGGTGAACACAGACATGGGTGCAAATGTGAGCACAAGCAAAAACAAAGCAAAACTAAGTACTCACCTAATCCATCTGCTGGCAGGCAGGGGCTGGGGAGTGCAGGGAGGGGCGGCCAGGTGAGAGGGGCAGCCAGGTGAGTGAGCGCATGGTGGGGGCTCCAAAGCGTGAAAAAAAGGTAGGAATACATAAACGTAAGGAAAAAATCGGGAAATCAGTCGGAGTTTGAATTCTGAATAAGTGGAAGGCAATAAGGAATGCAATAAGTGGGCCAGTAAGAATAAGCGTCAACAAAGCTCCTTATCCCACTTATTCCTCTCCTTCTTGTTTTCCTTTTCAAATAAGTGATAAAATAAGTAACATAATAAGCGGCCAATAAGTGGCAACTTTGAATGACCCTAATCTTGGTTTCATCTGACCATAAGACCCTCTTTCAATCCTCCACTGTCCAGTTTTCATGGTACTTGGCAAATTTGAGACGATTTTCTCAATGCTGCCTCTTAAGGAGAGGGCGCTTCTTCTTGATAATAGAGGAAAACCCATTCTCCTTGAGCCCATTCCTGACTGTTTGGGCTGAGACAGGATTAGGAAGGATGCTATTGATCCAGTTGGCAACTTGGACAGCATTGTCAAGCTTTCCAGTAGTGATTTGGCAAAGAATGGATTGTTTATCACAAGGGGAAAGCTTGAAAGGGTGACCTCCTTTGTCATTTTCCTTATTTGTGTCCACTTGTTTCTTGATTCTACCAATAGTAGACTTCCCTATACCAGTTTTGGACTGGATTTCATGAACAGAATAGTGTTCATGAAGAAGAGAATGATGGTAGAGCACTGAGCAGAAGGGATGGGATGCATAGTGGTGGTAAGAAGGAAAGAAGTTGGTTGAAATGGTTTCAACATGCCAAACTTGTGTAAACAAAGTCACATGACCTTGTTTATTACTTTTAGACTTGATCAATACTTGATCTTGAGATGATTCAGGTCAATAAAAAGGAGATATGATGAAAATAATAGAGGGTCAAAAAACTGTCCCAATGATACCCCATTTTATTTTGGATATTGCTACATCTATTTTGGTTCAATCACGTGCTTCCGGACATTTCCAAGAGCTATGATGCTATACTATAATATATATTATTTTCAGATTATTAGGTAATTTATCTGATTTATGCCAAATCAGTCTTTCCAAAATGGCCAAACATTAGGACAGTTTTTTGAGTGACTGTACCTCGGTGGTTGAGAGTGAGGTGGGTGGTATGAACAATTCGTCCTAGTTTATTGATGGTTCTGTCCACATTTCTTGCAACCTTTGGTTTCTTTAATCTTCTCAAGGGGATTCGGTACTTGATGAGTGCCTTTGAGTTGATAAAGTTCTCTGTAGCTCCGCAGTCTATCAGGGCTGGTATTTGAGAGATGGCATCCGGGGTGTGCAGTTCTACTTCAGTTTGTACGGCCTTGATTTTTGCCTTGGCTTGGCAGGTGGCCTGGCCTTTTGAGCCTAATAAAAATCCCTTTCTTGGACTTTCACTTTCTTGCAATATTGTATGTGTTCTTCATCTTTTAGGTGGATCATCCTATTGACCATTCCTGCGAAGTGGTCAAGGGCTTAATCCTTGTCTATCTTCTTCTTGAGGTTCCTCTTCATTGTCTTCTTCAGCTTGCGCATATTTGATGTAAGAAGGCTTCTTGGGTGGTCCTGGGTTGGCCTTCTTCTTGGGACAGTTTTGAGAAAAATGTCCTTGTCAACTGCAATAGAAGCATTGTCCTTGCTTCTTGTGTTCTTCTTCTTCTTCTTTAGTGGTCACCTTATCAACTTGCATAGGTGTACCATTGGTAGGTCGAGGCCTATATTGTGATTTGGGTGTGGTGGTAGGAGGTTGCATTTGGAATCTAGAGAATTTCTGATCTCCAAAGATCAGGTTCTCTCATTCTATTGACTTGCTCTCATCTTGTGCTGTGTCAACAAAGTTATTGAAGGTTGTTGCCGAGGAGTGGAATCATATGATTCTTCATCCTAACCCTGGTGATAGACCTTTGAGGAACATCTGGATTGTGCCTGGTGCATTCTGTTCATATCCCGATTTCTTAGCTAGAGTTTTGAACTTGGCAATATATCTGTCAAGGTCTCATTCTTTCATCTTTCGGTTTTGCAGCTCTGTGGTTGCTTTGGTGACCTTGTGGAGGTCAGTATAGGCATCTGTAAATGCTGTTTCAAATTGTGCCCAGAGGACTTCATCATCTACTGGAGTTCCCTGGTTCTGCACTTGATCTTGTAGTTTGTCGATATATTCATAGACTCAATCATTGACTAGGGGTCCTCTGTTATAGGACAATGTGAGTGCAACTCGCCTATATGGCTGCACCATTGATTTGTTTGTTTCATTGAGTGTCTTGTACAGTTTAAATTCTCTCAGGAATTTATCACTGTTGCGGTGGTCTTCTGTGAAGACCTCTGGTGGGGTGCCGTTCCATTTTCCATTGACTGGCACAGCCGCTGCAGCAGGTGCTACTTGTGCTGCCGCTGCAGGTGGAGGAGGAGGAGGTCCTCCAGCTGGTGGTTGCAGCATGGGCTGCTGAGGAGGAGGGGGAGGCAGTTGCTGTTGTTGAGGCTGTATGTTGGCCATGAATAGAGGTATGATTTGTTGTGGTGGTGCCAGTAGTTGCACTGGTGGCTCTGGTGGTATTACTTGAATTTGGGGTGGTTGGAATACTACATTGAGGAGTTCTTCTACTTGTAGATTGAGTTGGTCGACTCCTTGTAATAATTCTTTGACTGGTGGTTCTGGAGCTACTTCGAGCTGTTGGTGCGCTTCAGGTACTTGTGCATGATAGGTAGGTGGGTCTGCTTCGTCAGGTGTGTGAGGTCTATCTGGAGATCCTTTACTGGCTGTCTGTTCTTCGGCTTCTTCTCCTTTGCTTGAGGAGTCAGCTTGTTGTAATTCTCTTGGAGAATGGAGGTCGGTTGACCATGGGCTTGGTTGTTCTACTGGTTCTTGGACTTCTTGTTCAAGAACTTACGTATAAGACGCAGGGGTAAGTGTGATACAAAAGGGTTCGTAGTCTGGGTGGTATGGGTCATTCCCGTTGAGTGGTGCTCCTATTTCTTGAGCAAAATGGTCGATTCTATCGTTGTCGAAGGCTTGATATTCTCCTGTGTCATAATCTCTTGTGAGGGTGTACCAATATCCATCAATGAATTCAACTGGGTAGTTGAAGACTTGTGTGGTATGTGAATGGGGTACTTCAAGGTTGTATCCTCAATTTGGTCCTTGGATAACCCAATTGATGGATTGTTCGGTGATTTGGACTGGGAGATTGGGTTCTGTTCTTCTGAGGACTCTTCTAGATTCTGCACCAGTGAATGCCTTTGGGAAGACGGTGGGTTCTCTTCTGAAGTCCTCCATCTTGTCGGATAAGCTTGGTCTAATGTCACGCTAGATGGGGCGTGGTGGGTTTGTCTTTGGATGATCTGAGTGCGTCGCTCTCTTAGATGGGGTTCTAGATAGTCTGGTGGTCTGCATTGGTTCTCTGGGTTGAGATAATCGTTGAGCTCGATAGCCATGATTGAAGTTGGTTGGTTGGTTAGTTGTGCACTAAGGACTTGGCTGTTACTTAACAGTTGCCTCCACTTAGTGGTAAATGCTGCTGGGTTCTAGAATGATGTTGATAGCTAGGTCTTTGGCAAACAATCATGGGTGTGACTGCATGAGTTGTCTGTAGGTAGAGGCTGCCCCTCCTCTTGATGGGGATCTATACACTTGATAGAAGTTGGTGTTTAGGAGCTTTCACAAACACTGCTCATGTGTTATGGTGCAGGGTGAAGCGTGGGCGATCGCCTAGTAATCTGATTAATACCACATGTTGCTATCTGTTGCAACTTCTCTGTAACGTCAATAGTCCTACTAAAGATGAGGTCAATTGGAGGCTTCAAGTCCAATAGGATCTCCTTGCTCGGATGGGGGCGCATCAATGCAGGCAATTCTGAGCGGAGTTGATGTCAGAGTGACAATAAGTTCCTAATAAGGAACTGGGATTTCTGGATATAGCAGTGAAGAGTCACATTGGCTCTAAGTCACTTTAGAAGACTCTTTCAAAGGCTTTGAAAGAGCTCAAGTGGAAAGGGGAAGTTGGTGGTTTAAGCTTTCTAAGATTCACTCAATTATTGCAGTGAATGATGTCTTATATTGTACAAGAGACCAAGCTTAAGGCTTTGGTCTCACTCTAAGGGGTCTTACATACTAGAGTACTACTGTGGCTGTACATATGCCACTCTGTGACACGTCCTTGCAGCAAGGTGCCATGCTGAAATGCTTGGTGCTAGGTATGTAGTAAGCCTCTATGAGTAAGTACTATGAAGCAAGTCAGCAGAATTAGGTAACAAGTCAGCAGAATTATGAAACATGTATTAGTAGCTGTAGATTAGTAAGCAGCCGAAGGGACACGAGTCTGAGGCAAGGCAGTCCAAGCATAATAGAGATATAGTAATGTAATTGTGGGGTGAAGTGGAGGTGGCTTGGTGCCGGAGCGCGGGAAAGTAGATTACCATAAAAGGAAGGAGATGATGTAAGCAAAACCAGTCCGAAGAAAATAGTAGTACAAGTCCACAACAAAACACCCTTCTTGAACTGCAACCACCATGTCAAAAAAACTGACCCCCAAACCCCTGCTGAACTATCTCCCTCATCCAGGGGAGCAACTACAGAAACTCTTCCCTCTCACTCATGACTCCCTTGCTAGTGTTCTTGGGCTCGCCCGGGCATACCTGCAGGCCATGCACCCCACCAAAACAGCTCGCTCTGATGCTAATATGGTGGCCAGTGCCCACCTCCTATCCCTATTCGTCAACGATACTCTCATTCAGGCTATCCTCCCCCCAGCCAACACTGCCCACCACACATCCAAAGAGCTACACTCCCTCCAGACCAAACTGTCAGGCCTGGAGACCACTATTGCCCAGCTGGCCAAACATGGGAAGGCCGCCCAAACCCCTCCCAATGCCCCATCCCCACACGCTCAGCCCAGCCCTGCCAAGGGAACTGCCACTGTGACCCCTACCACCTATGCAGTTAAAGCCTCCTCCCCCCAACGCCCCAGCATTGTCATGGGAGCCGCTGCCCTAAAGTGGACAGATGAAGCCAGGCCTAGCCCAGCTGACCTCTGCGCCACCATCAACAGGACCCTGGAAACCTCCCCACATGCCCAAGTCTCGCTGTCTGCTGCCAAGTGGACGCAGAGGGGAAACTTGGTCATCTGGGGGGGACCCAACACCACGGCCCACCACCTCACTGCTGCACTCCCTACCATTTCTGAGGCCCTCCAAGCCTTTCTCTCAGCCTTGGCCACCTCGGCCCCCTCCTCCCCCCCCTCAGTACGCCACAATGTCAAATGGTCCAGAGTCCCCCTCAATGGGGTTTCCACTGGCCACACCTCCCAAAAAGAAGCACATACCCCAGACCAGTGCCATCAAACCCTGGTCACTGAGAACCCCACCTACGCCACCCACTCCATCACCCAGCAACCATCATGGGTCTAGGACCCCTCCACATACTCTCCAGGCGCCATCTCCTCCTTCTCATTCACCTTTGAAGACCCAGACGGCACAGGCGCCAGGGCTCTGCTACAGACCAAGCAACTATCTTCAGGCAAGTAGCCACCTTGAAGCGATGGAAACAGAAGCCCCCCCCTCCTAAACATGCCCAAAGCCCCCCTTACACCCCCACTCAAAGTGTTGCCCTGGCCCCGCCTATCACCCCCTCCCAGCGCCTCCGGGAGCTGATTGGGACGCAGGCAGCACCACCCCCACCACAGCTAACCGGACCGGGCCAACACCCAGCTCCAGGACCTGTGACCCGAGCCCCCGGGAGGGCTGCCGGCAGCAAATAAACCCCACCCCAAGTTCCCACCTGGGCTCACGCCCACCACGTTCATTTTCATGATATCCTCAGCCATACACATCTGTACCTTCCCCCCTTTCCCATACCCCCCCATCAGCCTGTACACCTCCGGCGCCCATGCTCGTTTTCCTCGCCATGCTCCAGTCTTCTAAACCTCTAACATCTTTGTCTACCCCTACCCCTAGAGCACTAGTCTTCCATGGCAACCTCTTAGGGCCGGCTAAGTTGGCTTGGTGAGAGAGGCTGGGCCGGTAGCACACACCAACAAGTAGTAGGACGTCCATGTAGGGACCGCGTCTTTGTCATCTAGGTACATGCAGCGGTATATAAACTTGGATTTAAAAAAAAAAAAAAAAGTCCACAACAAAAACTCACCCACAGTGAGTGCAGGGTGGATGCAGGAGAAGACAGGCAAGGCATGGCAGGTGAAAGCAGAAAGGGAGGCAAGCGTGTGATGGGGCATAGAATGGGTGAAGGAAGGCCATTGCCGTTGGGCAATGCAGGCGAGCATGGTGGGCACGGGCATAGAGGGAGGCAGTGCCACAGCAATGGGTGAAATCAGGTGGGCAGCGGGTTGCAGACATGAATATGAATATAAAAAAAGGAACACTCACCCACAAGCAAGGGTGAGCACAGGCACAGTGGATGGGGGAGGTGGGAAAGGTGCTGTGAGTGGAAGCAGAGGGCCAGGCAGCTGGGCAAGTGGGGCACAGAATGGGCAAAAGGAGGCCATCAATAATACCCGCATTGCAATACAGGCCAGGATGATGAGAGTGGATGCAGGCAGGCAGATGTGGTTGTCCTGTGTGAGAGAAGAGGTAGTGTAGGCAGGCACAATTGGGTGCAGGAGGGGTGTGTGTGCACAGATGGGCATGAGCCAGCCTCAAGCTGGAGGCACACTATTGCAGAAGTGGGTGGCACGGCACAATACCAACTTAGCTTAGGGCCCATTCAGATGGCATACTTCGGAAACCTGCGGTTTGCAAACCCTACACTTGTCAAACCCGAACTGCGGTGGCACAGCAGAGTCACACATAGTCATATTTAGTCACCACTAGTCACTTCATTGTAATATTATCTGCAAAATTGTATCTCTTGCCATAGACATGGCTCGCATGCTACTCCAGGTGCGCAAAAGACTCAAGAGAAGTGCAAGAAGGTAGTTGCACATGCAGCTGGGCTTATAAGTGGTGTGATTGCAATGCAGGCCCACCATAATGTCTGCAAGGTCCCTATGCATACATCTATACTGGTCCAGGCTTGGGTTGGGAGCTTCTGGCAGGCCATCCCAGGGATGGCAAAGCATGTATTTCGAAGGCTGGTCATATTTGCAGGACTCCACTCCACCAAGTATGTATCTATGAATGAACAAGTTGCTATCTTCATGCACATCTGTGCTTTGGGGAAGACAAACCGCCAACACAGGAACGCTTTCAGCACAGTGGTGATACCATCTCAAAGTATGTGATTCTCAATGAAGAGGAGTTGCTCCACAGTTCTAAGTGAATAACAGAGTCATGCTTCGGATTCTTGATATGGTGACTTTGGAGATGTTCTATACACAATATGGACAGGGGGGAGGGAATAGACATTGTAATCGCACGTTATGTTGAGGTGAGTAAAGTGTGACAATGCGTGATGGCTGCCAAAAGCCAAGTGGGTGGCAGCTGAACACACCAAAGGGCCCAGGAATCGAAACGTCAGGTTTGTGTTTGCGTAACCTTACAGTATGTTTTGATTTTGGTGGGCCAAGGTTACCAAACTGTGCCATCCGTACAGGCCCTTAGCAAGGATTACGTCCCCAGTATGTCCAGGCAGGGTTTGTCAGAGGATTTATGGCATATGCTCTACTATCCAAGTAAGGAGTATACTGGCAATATGTTCGTTATGAATTTAATTTAAGTGTTTGCCCACACCACAGCTGCTTGTGATTAGTGGTGCTGGTCCAGGATTAATTCATAACCAGCTACTGTCATTGCTCTTGGCTCATAGTGCAGCTTTTCATAATGTTTCCGGATGGTTGGTCTGTATAATTAGTTTACCTCACATTAGCCACTTCATTGCTATTCAGTGAGGTCAGCCTGAGGTCAGCCTGAATACACCTGCTATACGGAGCCTATGTACCATGGGGGTTAGGGGTAACACTGAAAAAACCAAGGGGTTGACACTGATGAGCTGCCAAGATTCACCCCATACCAACGACACATCTAAGATGCCAATTATGCTGGCCTGACACTTGGGGAATAATGGGGCACAATTATCATTGGCGATCACATATTAAAAACATAAGATGAATTTATTACGCTGTAGCTAGATACAGTACTCATGCAGCAACAATGCAGGGATTACAATGGGATGATTGGAAAGTGGTGACGCACCCAACACCAAGTTAGGCGCAACAATCCTGACCTGGTCAGCACGGGTCTGCCTCAAGCCTTGGTCTGCCTTGACAAGCTAAGATGAAAGTGTAAAGGAGGGATATCAGATGCAGGGATTAGGCCAGACAAGGTTCTCATTGATGTTTCATAACCATGATTGATTAACCCTCTCCAGAGCAGAGCTACTAGATTGAGAACCTCCAGGGGGGAACAACTTTATGTCCGCCTGGAGGCACTTCATGAACATCCTATGAGCATTATTGGCGGTGAGCTGGGGTGATCAAGTATAGGTATCAGAACAATCACTCACATTTCCAGAATCTTCTGTTGTCCTTGGAGTGTATTGTTTTGCTTCATCACCACTACTTGAGATTGACTGAGAAGAAGATCTACAAACTCCCAGAACTCAGTAGACAACCAGATCTTTTCCTTGTTTGTCTGGGCGGAGCCTGAGGCTTCTGAGTCATCTGCTGTTGTGGTCCCACCAGCTACCACTGTCCCCTCTGTCACTGGTCTATTTGGAGTATTGGTATTGGCATTGTGGGAGGATTGCTTGCAATTTGCTGTAGCCATAG
>QLOT01021618.1:0-11288 GCA_003313875.1 Russula aff. compacta | reverse complement strand
AAGGAGAGCATGATGTAAGCAGAACCAGTCCGGAGAAAATAATGGTACAGGTACAAGTCCACAACACCACCTGGGAAATGGCCTTAGATAAACATGGTACGCATCTCACTAACTGGATGCAAAACAGGGAGGTTTTTTAGTGGGTAGTAGCCTCAAAGAAAGCTGAGTCCCACACTACCCCAACAGGGGTGTGCGTGAATGCATTTTCCCTCTCTCCGTTTCGGTTCCACCGTTCCGGCTTTAGCACGCTTAGTAGGGCTGATATCACTTCACTCGCTACTGGCACATATTTTATCTCGTAGGTAACCGTCATTTAGATGATAGGTATCGACTTGTCAATATAGCGCTGTCCAAAAAAAAAAAAAAAAAAAAAAAAAAAAAAAAAATTTGTCGTGAAGCGTGTCCGGTCCGGGTCATACATTTTCAACAACTTGAGCCATGTGAGGCCGCTCCACTTTCAATTTTTGGATGTGCCGCACTATGGCAAGTTGGAATATTGAATGGGGCTAGTGTTCCACGGAACTACATGGTGCATACACTTCATAAATATGTATTTGATCACCTTAACAGCTCCCGTTGATGCGATGTCGAGGCTTGAAACGATGGGCCTTTTGAATTGTGGTTGTGGTTTGGTGGTGGGTGGTATTTATCGCCATCGTCATACCTACCGCACTAGTGTTTGGTGAAAATCCCACAACGAGGCTCTAACGAGTTGCTAACCAGCAGGCCATTAGAGGAGGGGTTTCTAACGGTGTTATTAACAGTCATTAACACAATATATCAAATTTAATATTATAGGTATATTTCAGTAGATATCGCAGTTTAGAGTCTAGTCATCAAAGTCATCAGAAGCGGTCAGTGACTTTGAAATGACTTGACTGACTTTGCCCAATATGGAAAAAGTCACTTGTGGATGCGTTCAAACGACTGCAAATAGTAAAATAGAGCATTACATCATGTATTTCTTTATTGTGAGATCTGGATGTATGTCTGGCTTGTAGGACATGGAACATATGAGGTACGAGTTGAGAAAAAAAATGGCCCTGGCGTGGTTTGAACCAGCAGGGCATCACGTGGCCCAACCAAACTTAAATAGCACCATACCAAGTAGACTACAGAGCCAACTTAATTTTTTCAGAAATAGGTATTCATATACACCACATTCTATCGAGAGGCCAACCGAGATCGCCTAGTTTGTGGTTCCATATATTATCAGAATATCTTCTCCCAATTTTTTCATGATTTATCTTACAGCTACTGAAGATAAGTAAGGAACACGGTAGGCATTTGATGAGATTCATGTTGAAAAGTCGATGACTAACCGCCCCAAATTTGGAAGAAAGTTAAGTTATTTTCACGGTCAGTGACTAGTCACAGCAATTAACCAATGACCGACATCACAAGTCATGTACCAACGTTTTTGCCTTTTGCTGGCTGTGACAAGCATCATTTAGCCACCCAATGAGCCATGTTAGAGTGAAGTTATTAACGTCGAAAATATGGCATTGGGATTCTAACTAGTTGATAACCAGTTATTAACACGTTAAAATCTTACTGTGTTATAACTCAGGAGTTTTTCACTGAACACTATACCGCACAGCCCCGCAGCTCTCCCCAGGCACCTATTGACTAATATTGACTCTTCAGAGCTTCAGATCTGACGCTCTTCTGCGTCGTCAGCGCGTAAGCCATTGACGCATTAATGCGTTAGCACACACGGATGCACAGGTGGTCCCGCATCCTCACTTTTAAGCTTTTGCTACTCACATTCATTTCATGACAGGAGGTGTGCCGTGAAATTTGATTGCACTGTGCTGTTGGCACAGTTTCTATTTGGGGTCTATCATGATTTTGCAGTGTGGCACGCGGTATTTCCCAAAGACAATGCGATAATGCTGCCAGTTACATATAAAGCGTAATGTTCGTCAATTCGGGTGGCCGCGTGCCTTTAACTGGCCAGGGTGTCCGCCTCCATGTTTTGGGGCATTCATGGGCACATTCGCTGTATTCACTATCTTTCACCCTATCCCCTTGTGGGGGCTTGGAGATAGGACGGGGTTTCTCACTACTGGGGTTAAACTAGTCCAGAACCGGACCAACCGAAGACCCTAGACACTGCGTGGCACATTGATCACATCCTGTGCATTTACGCAGACTGTTCCTTCGAGATCTCATGGTTCAGACGGGAGGAAGCTAAGGAAGCCCACAAACAAACCAGGAGACTGGCGCTCGACGCCGTCAAAAAAACCCATCAACCCAAACCTCGAACCGTCAACCATCAACACATCAACTGCCAAAGGGAGCAGGCCAAAGTGGAGGCCACACATAAATGAGAGGAATATTGGCATGCAAGCCCGCACATCCCTGGCCTATCGCACCGCCTCACGACGGAAAGTTCTCCATGCCGCTACTGAAGGACTCGTCGAGTGCCCCTCCCTGCAGAGAACTACCACAAACCGTCGAACATGTCGCCCAATTTGCGACGCAACAAGGCGCAAATTTATCACTGCGCACGGCGAGTCCGCACGCTCAGTCAACTCTTCGAAAACCCGCTGCGGTACATAAAGACTCTCCGCTTCTTGAAAGACTCACAAGCGTGCGTGAAGCCCTGAGAGACGGATTGGGATCCAGGATGATAGTTGAAGCAACCCTCACGGATGCACACCTCCCTCGACGCTAATATAGACTTCAAAGTGTAAAGAGTACATCACCCTATGCACCACCCCTGTTAACTACGCCCCGTGGGTCAGCAAAACGATACCTAGTCGTGCGTAATTCGCCCACGGCATGACCGCCTCGTCAGTAATTAAAAAACTACTGGAGGGTTCTCCCTTCTCATGAGCATCGGTGCCGCCATGAAGGGTGTGTTTCAAATGGATTGCGGTTGTGAGTGCAAGGTCAGTTTGGTTGATCATGGAGCATGCTGTGGATGACCCTGCCAGTGCGGCCGCGGCAGTGTGTGTTTATAATAGACTGGTGGGTTCGACTTGAAATGCTTCCCACTCTTTTTTTTCCCCCGAATCGACTATTACCGAGAAAATTAATCGTCGACACTATCATCGCTCTGTCAAGCGAGTGGCAATCATGCGGCACTGGGTAGCCTCATGGAAACGGACTTGTATTGGCTGGATACGAACTCAACTCACATCCTTCGTCTTGTGTGTGTCTATATGGCCGCGTACACAATGCGATCGTCAATCTGAAAGCTACTGGGAGCTTTTCATTTTTGTTACGCTCACCGTGATGAAGCGCATTGCGGTCAAAGATAAGATAACGCTAGATCAATACTGACCGAGTCGGGGTCGGGGCGCGTCTCTACGCGTCTGACCGATTGGCATCTACTAGTACATGATAACCCTCATCACTACGGGCCCTCTGACCCTTTACTATACGTTCCCTACACCTTCTACGGTATATAAGGACGCTCTTTACGATTGAAACACTTCAGACTATTATCACACATCTGAAGTGAGTATTACTTTCCATGTATTTACCACACATACTGATGCGCGTTCCATAGCGCTATTGATCCAGGTAAATACTTAATGAGATTAGATTGTTATCACACATCTGAACGCTAACACTATTGATCTAGCGTTATTTGACCTCGCTGTGCTTCATCAGGTTATGGGCACTGCGTAGTAACGAGGGTCATCGTGTGCTACAGTAGATGTCCTTAATCATAATCTATCATAAAATTGTCGTAGCTATTATTATTTAGTCCGATCACGCTAATGTAGGCGTTCGCAGTCGATTGCCTAATCGGTCTGACGCCCGACGCCACGACTGGTCCACGCCTCTACACACCGTAGCGTAGAACCGCTGGCGCTGGGTTAGTTGCTGCGCGTCACTCATATTGGTATCGGTCTTACTCTCTGTGTGAACTAATAGTACAGGCACCAGGAAAGAAAGGTTACGTTGCATTTACTTTGGCAACTAGAGACAAATAACCTTGATTGAGGACAATGGCAACCAATTCGAATATACAGTTATTACAGTACCAGGCACCTGAAGGCCTAAACTCTAAGCTCAGATTTCAGCCTCAGCCGAGTGTCCGGGTTCTGATTTTAGTGTCAGGACCTTTATGATAGCAACTACTGTAGGTTCTAAGGTAAGGAACGAAACTACGAAGCTAAACTAGGATGAGATACGAAGCGCCCGTGCTATCACCTGCCACTAGTATACTGGAGTGTGCTGCCACAATCGTGCGTGCTATATGCTCTACGCATGATGGTGCGATGTCCAAATTCTGATCATCAATCGGCATAACGACACGGCCAGATCATATGTCTTGCAGGACGGCGCGCGTTCCTTTCATTTCTTGGCGTCTTCTGTCGCCTTGAACTTTCTTTTGGTTCAGGTTACTGTATATATATACCGCGGAACGATCAACCAGCGAAGACCGCACGTTCAGCGTCTCTGTATGATGAAGTTCGATCAAGAAATTGCTATGCCATAGCCATATATAATGCCACGACAACGCATGCATTTTCAGCGCGTGTGTGGAGTAGCGCAGTTAGAGCTCGTAGCTGTACGTTGCCTGTGTTATGCAGCACGCACTTTGGCATGATATGGTTGTAATTGGCCATCATGCATCATGTGTATGTATGTCTGTACGTGTGCTGCTGTGCAGTGCACGCCATGACGTGCCTTTGGCCGGCGGGAGTGGAAGATACGTGACCGAGGAAGGTGCGGCGATATGCTCGTAACTTATAAAAGAAGATAATCGATATGCGTGTACACGAAACTAACTTACAATTACAACACTGTTAATAACTACGTCCTGTCGCTACATCACAAGGGCAAAGGAGAGTCATCAAGTTCAGTTACGTCGAGTTCAGTTTCGGCAACAAATGCATGCCCAGCACGCGGGTATTGTAACACTGTAGTACTAACGTAACGGTACACACCCATGGTTGCGAGGAGACCTTAGCAATGTGCAGCACAAAGTACAAAAGGCCACGCTGCAGGCACGACCAACCAAGTCACGCGTTGACAACCTGATATAAACGTTCCCAAGTGAGCTGATGGGCAAAACCTACGGGAGCACGAGGCCTCACCTTGAGGGTCCGAGGGTCCATACGAGGGTCTTCGGTAATCCCCGAATAGACGCTCTCGTCGTCAGACCCAGTCGTATCAGGAATCTCAAGCGTTGGCGGTAAAGGCGTCCGCGTGAACACGTGCGTCCTCGGGTCCGACCTCCACGTTCCATTAGTTCTTCTTCCACCACCAGCACCGAGCGGTGGCGGGTTTTGAGCCGCCTTCGCAAATAGGATCCTGGATGCCCGTACACTAGCGGGATCCAGGTGGTACATTGGCATGAGCACCGAAGGATGACGGACAGCGTCAGACGGTGGGGCCGGCGCTAGCGGTAACTCCTGCTCCTGATATGGCCAGTGTTGTTGTTGCTGCTGCTCCTGTTGCTGCTGCTGCCATTGCCACTGCGGTTTCACAGCGCTGTAATATGGGTGTGCAGAGTTGGCATATGGACGTCCCACGCCCATTCCGGGTCTTTGCTGCTGCATCTCCCTCGGTGCGGGTAACGTCACCGCTACCGGTATGGGTGAAGGAGCCAGCACAGGTAAGCTAGGAGCAGGAAGGGACCCGCCAGGGCGGCGGTTGCGCTTCAAGCGGGACGGTCTGTCTGGAAGAGTCAAACCGCTGCGCTTCTCGTTCTCGTCATCGTTGCCAATGTCGCCGCTGCTATCATCATCGATATTGACTGAATGCAATGTCGTTGGCGAGAACTCCATCGCCTCTTTTGCCAAGCGGCTGCGCCGTCTCCGACGCAGCGTGACCGTCCCGAGCACGAAGGCAGCCGCTAACACGAAGAGGCCGGCGATAGAGAAGACGGTGATTACTGCCGGTTTGTTTTGGAGGAAGGATACGGGCGCGGCTGCGCGGGTTGGGGCTGGGGATTGGGAGGCTGGAGCGGCAAAGATCGAGGTAAATGTGGCGGTTGCATCGTAGGAGGTGGCTGTGACGATGGGCACAGGGCTTGAGGGTAGTGTCGTGGAAGCCGTTGAAGACGTTACAGGTACCGAGGAAGGAACGGAAGAACTCGTCACAGGCGAGCTAGTTGGAGAGGGGCTGGTGGTGGTATCCCTGTTAGGAGTACGTGTTGGATGAAATGGGTCAGTAGCAAAGCATAAACTTACGACTTGGCCGAAGACTGAGCGGGCGACGAGGTCTGCGAGGCCACCGGCGAGTCCGACGGGCTTTTTTTAGTAGGTTGGCTAGTCTTAATTGCTAGTGTCACCAACAATTCACCCTCGTTTGTACTACCAGCAGCCTGGGAGCTTGCGCCTCAGTCATTAAGATGTAAACCGGGAGACGACATGAATTACGCACGGATCTGAAGGATGTCATGAACACGATAAGCGCATCAGCTCACGGTAAGAAATGTGTACTCACTACCATTACTGTCCTGCCGATTGACTGCCCTCGGACTAGCTGGGGACATGATCTAAGGGAGAAGGAACGGAGAACGGGAGCAAAGTAGGACGGGGTCAAGTGTCTTCAGTAAGACATGGGATGGTAATGGTAATGACAAAAGGGGTGTATGAGGATGGACAGGGGCTGCGGGTTGTGAAAGCCGCATTTGCATCCGTGGACAATAAGTTCGTCGCTCGCTGTGGCTGAGGCTGTTGTCATCGCAACGTTGTGGAAGCAACGCTTGGACGTATTCGAGGCGCACGTGTGGGATTCATTCGCAACAGCAACCAGAAATGGGATCGAAATTCACACATGGCTTATTATTACTCACTGGCAATAATACAACAGAATAACTTCTCAATGTCCGAATCCATGGTGTGGACTACTGTAACTCCCATACGTCCCTGCGTTGCGTTCCATAATCTCGCGGAGTGGGCCCAGCAGTCTCGTGAACGCTTGGGCATCTAATCCCGCCACCTTGAGCCCAGGGAGATCGGAACTGGGCGGCCGACGGATTGCGCTCACTGTGGCCGCACGCGGCGCTAATCTCAAAAGCGACAGCTCTGAGGGAGATGGTAAGCGCGGCACAATCGAATGAGGGGGCAGTCGGACGCACCGCCAAAGTAGTCTCCGCGGGCCAAATGCCCCACGATGATCTCTCGTGTTTCGCCATCATCGCCTTGATGGGTCTTCGTGACCTCGGCCTCACCTTCTTCAACGAAGAAAAACGTGTCGCCCATCTCGCCTTGTCTGACGACCGCCTCGCCATCCCCGTAGGCCTGACTTACGAGCGCATCCGCAATTTTACTGCGTTCCGTGGACGACAATGATGACAACAGGGTCACCGTCGACAAGAACTGTTCATACATCGTCCGTCTGCGATGTGCGGCGTTCAATATGATTGTTCGGAACGTGATCCGGTCGAGACACCACAGGGTGGAAGGTTCCACTGCGACAACAGATGCAGCGCGGGGATGGCCATACATCAATGCAAGGTCTCCAAATGACGTGCCCGGAGTGCATTTCTGGACCAGTTTGCCGAACTGGGGATGTTCCTCCGCATCCGGCGGTGAGTTATCAGACCCCCATTGACGGCGTCCTGAAGGGGGCTGGGGCGTACGAATATAGCAGTGCAACAAGCCCGACTCGACGACATAAAAATAGTCGCCAACGTCTCCTTGGCGGATGACCACCTGTCCGGCTGTGACGTGCGTTTCGCGCATGGCGTTGAGCACGCCAGTCTCCTGCTCTTCGTCAAGATCACGAAAGAGGAAATTGTTTTTGGTGGATGCTTTGATTCTTCTGAGTTGATCTTCTGTTTTTGGATAGACGGGCAATGGGCGGTGATTGTCACTGTTGACGGAGATCGGCTCAGCGCTGACTGACGTTCGTCTCTCCATGAGATTGAACCCGGGGGGGTGCAGATAGTCACCCGGGGCTGGGGACTGGCTTGGGGTGATGTGATCAAGGACGGAGTATGGGTCTCCGTGGGTTGTGTCTGAATCGAAGCGGAAGCTGGGTGGGGGGAAAGTGGCGGCGGGGACGGTGGTGGTGGTGGGATCGGGCATACCATCACTGGAGAACAAGCCGTTTCCAGAGACATTCAATGAACCGAAATTGGTCTGAGACGCGGGAGTCTGCAAGGATATGCGTCTAGGCTCGAATGGATCTGTAAAAGGAGAGGCCGTGGAGCGTGTGGGCTGAGGTGCAATGGGAGCATCGATGTAGTGGTCGGGCGGGAGGTTGGCCGCCAGAGAGGGACGGTGTGCGAGCGCGTCGCGGGTGCGAGTCCTTTGTTCCTCGAGGCGGGACTGGAACCAGTTTGCAGAGAATTGGAGGACATCCTTTGGTTGAACGCGCTGGACGTCTCTGGTCAGGTCAGTGATGAGTGTGTCAAACGTGGACATGAGGCTCGTTGACTGTAAAGGGTGTCGAAAGCTGACTTATAAGTGCGCAGCCCAGACCGTCCGTCCCACGCACAACGCACAACGCTCTCGGGCTCTGCACACAACACATACATTAATTCATACTTGAATTTCATCAGAGTGTGTCCCCGGGCTGTTTCCAGTCGACAGGTCCCTTGCACGCGTTCGGTGTAGACTACAGTATTTACATAGGCAAGTCCCGGGACTATTGCCACTAATTCGACCGCTCGTCCGCCGCCAACGACGCCATCACATCACAGCCAGCGCGAGCTTGTGGGAATCCCCTACCTCTGCCCTGCAGATGGATGCGGTGTTGTTGGCGCACAGCCTCAACAAGCTGTGTCGGTGATGGATGCACGTGGTGCCTGGGCCGATCGGTATACAGGGGGCTTGGCCGCCCATACACTCTACCAGTCGTCCATTTCCCTACACCAAATTCCATGTCTAGCACCACGAATTTCCCGGAGCAAGACGCGGGAGGGGGCGATGGTGAAGGTCTACCAACTTATGAGAACCTCGCACAGGCACACGGCCCAAATTCAAGGTATGACCGTCTTGGATCAACGCCTGAATACACTGTTCAGTCCTCTTGTCATACAGGTTCGGCAGGTGGAAAAGCTGGGTAGAAAAAAGGTGACCTTTCCTCTCGTATTTATCGTCCCAAGTTTGTCTTAGTCGTTACAAAGAGCCGCTGAGCGGTATGCCGACATCACTCCGGAGGAGTTAGAACGACGGAGACAGAGAGGTTGGGGTGATGGTATACTTGATGATGTACGCCTTCCTCTCCATCTCCTTTCCACCCGTCTTAATAGTGTTCGACCAATCACTCAGGCCGTCTCTCAAGGCGGCCCCTCGACATCACAGCCTTCTGCTGCCGTTCCGACTCTGCATCTGCACTGCGACACTGACCCCTTACCAAGCCCTCCGATCCAGCCGAATGAGCTCCTTGAATATGATCCCTCGCAGCCCATAGCCGGTGAATCGTTACGACCCGCCCACCTTGGGCTGCATCAACTTGGTTCTCGCTTTCTCCCTCATGTGTCTTCTCCCATACGTGCACTGTTGCCCCTACTTGGGGGTCGTCTTCTCTTGATTGGTCATGACAACGGCCTTTCGGTGCTTAACATGTTCCCACAGGAGTGGACCGATGTCGGGTTGCAAACGAGGGGACCAAGTGAAGCCGAGGCGCACACCATCTGGACTGGAGAAGGGTAATTGATTCTCAAAGGTTTGTCTTCTCCACGTTGCTGACAGCTTTCTTCAGCGTCTTTCAGATGTCACTTCTTGAGGTGGAGGAAATTGGCGAGACCACGCCTCAAGGCGTTGCTTTATTTCTCGTTGGTTCCGACCTAGAGAGCGGGAAAGAACAAGAGTCTATCCGTATCTTGCGTATGTATAACCTGGCCAGTGTCATCAGCCTAGCGAGATGGGCGATATCCCAGAAGGTAACTCACAGCCGTTCTTCGTTGAGGCACACCGATGTTAAGGAACTGTAAAGGGCGCCAGACCGTTGAATCTCCACCGACCACCTAGCTGGCACCCACATCGGTCAACACTGAAGAAGCACAAACCGTCCGTCAGCCTAGCAAAGGGCCTGAAATCGCTTGTGCTGGATCCGCCGCAAGACCCCGAGCCTCCATCACCTTATCATACAATGTGTCGGCTTTCCCCAGATCTTTCCCGCAAGGCAGAATCCAGGCGCTCCCAAAAAGAGCGACTTCCTTTAATTGACTCGAGCTGGGATGTTGTAGACGATCTTCCACTCCGGTGGGCAACTGACTATGTGCCCCTGGCGGCTCCTGGGTCCCGACTCATGAATGCGTCAGTATTGACGTATGCCCTCTGGCGGAACGACGACCAGCCTCGCAGTAGTGCTCTGTTAGCTATCGCAATCAAGTCAGCAGTGCTACTATATGAATCGCCAAAAAGCGAACGAGCGTTTCGATTCGTAAAGGTGAGCGTAACCCCCATAGCAAGGGATATCAAAGTCACAAATGACATCCGCTCCTCCGTTGTACAGGAATTTTACGTGCCGCTTTCCCCTCGCGGCATCACTTTCGTCTACCAGAGCCTCCAAGACAACCTTTCTCGAAGTGTTTCGGACGCCACTTATGTCTCACGGCCCGCGACGCATCACCCACGCATGCGAGGATCGCGCCACAGTATGCGTCAGCGCCCAATGTCGCTCACGACGATGGTGGTGAACCCACAGCTGAGCCTCTTCGTCGTCTTCGAGAAGAAAGTTGGGCTTATTCGCATCATCAACTCGGCCGTAGGCGAGGTCACCCTCTTTGAGGAACCCACCACCCCCTTGCGGGACTTCTCTTCCTCCTCTTCACTGTCCCCCACCAGCGTCGCCTCGCTCTCAGGCCGTCGCTCCCGCACTTCGCTGGACGGCTTCGGTCTAGCGAAGGATAACCGTGGCACATGGACGCTCCCCGCTAAACTCGATCTCCCCACTTCCTCCTCCGCCACTTCTATGGCTGCTTCCATAGACGCATGGAACGCCACCGCACCCTCATCGCCAGAGGAAGCAGCCGCCACCGCAGCCGCAGCATCAGGGGCAGCAGGACCGCAGCCGCGGGGCGTCTATCTCGTGACGCGCGGCAAACAGTCTTTCGCATTGCCCTGCCCACTCCCGGCCAATCTACAGGCGACCGCGCCGCTTCTGAGCTTCTCGTGGCGTTCGCCCCCGACGTTCGTCGCGCCGCGAATAATCGAGATCGAAATCGACTCATCCTTCCCCCGAGGAGGCGGAGTTGGAAGCGGAGGCATCATCGATCTCGAGATTCCTCCGGATCTAGCTTCGGCTCCAGCTTGCAGACGCGTGCTGCAGCTGACGGCGTTCAACGAGGACGGCCTGGAGATACAGGAGATGCCACTCTCGTCGCTTTTCCCCGGCCAGGAGGAGCGTGGGAAGGAGCGGGA
>QLOT01021611.1:0-54298 GCA_003313875.1 Russula aff. compacta | reverse complement strand
GGTGGCTTAGACAGAAAACAAATGAACGCAAAGAACGGTAGGAATTGAAGACACCCACCGGGACAGACGAAATTCGCGATAGCGCCGGTGTTTGTGTTGAGTGAGAAAATGCAGTAGGCTAATCCTAGGCGGTGGCTATCTCAAATAAATGTGTTGAGAGCCGAGGTCCTGATTGTGTGTTCACTACGCTGCGAGGATACATACACAAGTCGTAAAGCGTTTTGGAACGCTGAATGCAAGGTTCATGACGAGTGGATGCCCAGTTAAATTTCTGGCATGGACGCACGTACAAAGAAATTATCAAGGACTTTGGCGTAAGGTCTCCTCAGCGTCATTCCACAAGTCCCGCTGTCCCCAGATGCTTGTCACGGCACAGATTACAAGCCACATAGAGCATTCGCTCAGGTTTTCAGGGCCTCCCTCAGAGTTTGAGGGAGTCGCGTGTGTTTCTGTCTGACTGGTAGCCGTTTCCGTGGTTTTATCTGCGTGCTCGTGTTGAGCGGAGAGCAGTGGGCTTTCCGTTTTTCTGCGACGGACAACTGAAATTAGCAGAAGGCAAGCTCTCGCAAGACTGCGTAGACAGCTGATCTCATCCGCAGAGCAGAAGAGGTCAATGCGAGCGAGGATCGCAAAGACCCATCGCAGATGTGTATCTGTTGGCGTGTAGGTCGCGGTGGAATCATCGTTCTTGTTTGTAGTGTTGGTATCCAGGGATTCAAGATACAGGTTGAACCAATGTGTGAAGTACATGACAAGGTGAAGAGAGAAGCGCTAATTTAAACCATACTGATAAGTTTCTGCTGCGTCAGAGGGGGGGGGGGACTTACGTGGTCAAGTTGGACCAGTTGCATTGGCGAAACCTCTCTTGGCTTCTGAGGGGTATTATTATCAGGTGGGGTGACGGAAGGGGGTTGCAGGGTAGCTGGTGGACAATTAGGAGAGAGGATCAGCTCCGAATGCTGTGTGAACGTACTTCCGTGCCAATGCCTGCCGCGACCTTTCCCATGCTTCATCGGTTGCGGGGGATTCCACACTGACTCTGGAGCGCCCTCAAGGAATGCCCACCAAGCATCCCTATTTTTCTTATCCGGGATCGTCCTCTGGGATCTTCCTTCTCGCTGAGGATGAATAGTAGGCTGAGATATGTTCTACTAGAGATGAGCCCGCGAGTTTGAAAGAGGCACAGTAAACTTACACCACGGAAATTACGAAAGCGGCGCTCGAATTCGTTGCGCCATTCTTTGCCCGGGAGTGGCGAGGGTACCTCTACAAGTGTGGGTTCGGAGGATGGTTGGATAGCGGGTTGGGGAGGACTGCGAGCGTAAGGGTTGTCGACGCTCTTGACGTCAGGTAGTTTCCGCGCATCTCGCCTGTGAATATCATCTCATCCTTGAACTCCTCGATAAGGTGATAAATAGAACATACCTTACGGTAAACAAGTATTGCATACCGTCCACAGGCTCGCCGTCGAAGTCAATGGGGAGATTGGCAACAGGGAGTGTCTGGCGCAAGCCATATGTCCTATCGTCGTCGTCATCGCCATTTCCAGCATATTCGCGTTTACGTTTCTGCGAAGGTGCCATTTGACTTTGGCCTTGAGATGGTGACACAGAAGAGCAGAGAGCGAGTCATGGCGGCCCGGATGTAAATCAATGGTCGACTGAGCGCCAGTCTCCATTCGTAGTCAATGTTGGCAGAATATATTACATCAAAACAAGATCCCAGCTCTATCTGACCGCAACCAGATCGACTAAATCGAAGGGCATGGATGATCTGGCTCTACTGTAATCTGGGCCCCCCATGGAGCCAGAAAGGGCTATTTTGTCGTCATGTCCATGCCCTCATTCCATATATATATAACACCACGCCAATGCAATACGTGAACAAAATTTCTGAATCGCATGAGGTCAGCCCAATGTGTGAAATATATTAAAGGCTTAAGCGTACGTCTTCGCCGATGGGGGTACGAGCGCAACTCGGCCCAAAGCTGTGGGAATCCCATGATGTTGCAGAAAATGTGGGCAGATATCGAAGGAAACAATGAACTCGTGCGCAGCAATAGGAAGGTGGAGTGGAACCCGAAGAGCGTCGTATAAGTGAATTGGAAGACTATCAAACTGATTCAGGTCGGACACGTCAAACAATTGGGGACTCCTTTACGTGTCAAGAATATAGCATGCCGCAATGCCTGGCGGGTGCGACCATGCATGTTGTAGGTCTCCCATACATGGTGTAAATGAGCTGGTATAGGCTCGAATTTATGCCGCCACTTTAGTATGACGGGAGACGTACCTGCTCCGAATGATACAGGTGTGAAGAATACTAGGAAAGTGTTTGAGGCACCGGCAAGGCGGTAGGCGCAGACTATACATGAACGCCAAACCAGTTCTTCCGATATGGGCCCCTGTATAAGCCATTACAAGGTTGGAAGTTCCGCATGGATTCGGAAGGTTGTGTACTTACGGCGATATAATTCCGAATACCGACCCAGTCGAATGCGTCCCTCTTGCGCTGATTGAACGTCCAATGTGCCGTGAAAGGCAGATAGTGACTTAGGTACCGGCCATATAGGGGACCGAGGAACAGAACTGGTGTCACTAAGTGGGCAGGGAGATCGGACTTGCGTAAAGAGAACCCGAGATGGAGGGTCGTTGTCTCCCATCCAGCCTTTTGTAAAGGTAAGCAATCCATGCCTAGATGACACTTGGTTCTTACTTTGCTTTGTCCTGCGGCTATGATATAGTGCATCAAGCACAACGAAGCTATTGTGCTGACGGAAACTGACAACAGTCGGGCTTTGATAACGGGGGGGTCATCCCGCCATCGTTCGGGTGCACCCTTTGAACGTGCGCCGCCGTTTTCGGTGAAAGAGAGGCGGGTAAACTTTGTGAGGTAGAGTGGAAAGACGTATCCTAAGGTTAGTGCTGCATTGATCAGATGAGCATCTCGCAGAGATAATGGTGCTGTGGTAGCTTGAGATGCGGGGAACATGTGAGATCAACGCATCAGCGTCGCTCAACTCAGCCTAACGACCAGCCGACGCGATCGGCCCGAAGGTTCCGCGCACGCGCAATGTTTGTTTGCATAGACATACATTAAATATCAGATCAGTCAACATACGATACAATATCAGTGAATCAACATTTGCGACGTCAAAAGTATGCAAGCTAATCCCCCAACAGTCCCTATTACAGCCCATTGTGTAAGGTCTTCAAAGTGGCGTCCACCAGTCGTCGTCAACCCTCGAAAGGCAAACAGCGTGACCCCCGAAATGAACGCCGCAATTGCGTAGAGCAAAAAGACTAGGGGGAGAGATAGGAGGATGCTACGTCGCTTTAAATTCAAATTCCAGTCAGCTATGGGAGTAGGAGTATGTATTTTTCGACGACACATACCGAAAGAAGAACTAGTCCTTCTCCGCGAGGATACGCAATCGGGTTCTCTATATCCGACTTGTATCTGAATAATGCAATCACCGCGGAAATGAGGCTAGATGCGGAGAGAAGGATGGCGAGGAAACCGGCAACGCGTGAAACGTCATCAATGCCAGGGAGTGTGATAAATGTCACCGAGGCACTCAGAATAATAGCGGCCTGTGGAGCGACATTTAAACCGTGTCTGTCACATGTTCAGGAATTCCTAACTCACGATCAAGCAAGCAACCGCGCCAACAGCAAGCATGGGACCGGCAGTACTACGTATGCCACCCTCTGTGTCGAACCTTTGATGATGTGATCGTTCCAGGAAAAGATAAGGGAGGCCAAGACAGAGGAAAGAAATGACAAAATCCCCCGCAGTACGGAGAAAGGGAACGCGAGTTGAAGGGCCGTTGTCGTTCCTCCGCAGGCCTGAATAGTTTGCACCGTCTCTGTCACGACCTTGTCTCCACGCGGCTAAACAAAATTAGTTGAAACCAGGTAGCATATAAGCGGGCCAAACTTACCAATGCGAACAAGTACTTTAGATACGACACGTGTGCGAACAACTGATACGGTCTGGGCAGACACGTCTAGGGGTGGGATATATGTCAAAAATCCAGTGATCAAAGTGAAGAAGCTCACTGCTAAAAGAACGGAGTAGCGTTAAAAGCTCCTGGCATTCTTCTTGGCTAAATGGGGGTAGGGAAGGGTGGGGGGACGGTAGCAGCCGGTCTGACACGAGGAGAATCAATGACAACATAAGATGAAAAAAGTAAATAACAGACCTGTGTAAGACCACGTCAGGACGTCAATGGCTTCAGGGACGGAGTCTGGTGGGAGCAGCGCGTGAGCGGGATGAGACATCATGAATGACCAGTACTGGTATTCCATGTCTGTCTCTGCCAAATTATCAACACAAGGGTCGCGCATATCAATTCACAGTAGCTTACTATCAACGCATTTGTTCATAATTTCGCCCGGATCTGACGAAGGACGTTCGAATAATACCATCCGCGCCCCGTGATGTACCCAGGCTTTGAGCGGGACAAAAGCCGTCGTCGTCGTTGGTCCACTCGCATCACGGAGCCACGATTCCCACTCTGGCGGGGGTAAAACCTCCGTATCGCGTCCATCGAGGAATGTTGTGATTGAATCTAACCTTTCAGCATTGCGCAGATCGACATCCGTGACAGTGTGAAGGTTGGAGTTTGAGAAGTAACGGGTGCCATCAGGCAACAAAAATTCTTGCCACCCAAGGCTTGCAAACCGGCGCATTGGCACGGACCATGAAGGTCCTTCATCTTGCGATGCAAAGATCGCGACAGATTGGGCTGGCTCCGTCTGTCCGTAATTAGGGGGATTTTTTAGGGACGACGTAGAAGGTTGTTGAAGGAGTGGACGCGACTCGCTGTTAAAAATGAGGAAGGCGCCATTTGTGGGATACGGGTTACATACTCTGTGTCATAGTCAATGAGCTCTCTGGGTGAAAATATACTGCCTTTGCCTGCGGCACTGAGGTTTGACGGAGCGGTCTGAATTGGCCTTGAAGTGCACAACGTCATGAGCTGGGTTTCGTTTTGGTAGAGGAGTATCTTACATCGTGTACAGAACCTCACTGGGAGGTGGCAGGGGAACATCATTTGACGCTGTAGCCCAAACATTCCTGAAGCTATCCCCGATTCTAGTAATAACGTCACATTGGGGATCATGGTACAAGAGGAATTCTCTCACTCGGGTTTTGACATAGCGGGTTGGTCTGCGGGAGGTGTCGGGGCAGGTCGCACATTGGTAAATGAGTCTTCAATGGCCCTTATAATATGGTGTCATGTCCAAGCATCGTCTTTGCGCAGCGATGGACACACCTACTACCTGCAGGGAGCGCGGCGACACCTCCCTGACGAGGCTCTATAGAGGCAGCCTGGACTGGATAGTTGGACAACGCCGCAGCTGACGACGCCAAGGAGGATACACTCGGCCTCCTGGACACTCGGCCGTTGGGGATAGGTGGCGTGCGTGGTCGTGTCTGAGAAGACACGGTGGAAGCCCGCGTTCTACTCTTCAACATAAGACTGGCCACCGAAGATTTGTCCGCAGATGCCTGATAGAAGGTGAGTGAAATTGTTCTGTCGCAAGATTGTCGTACTAGTACTACTTACATTATCCACCTTTACAGGTGCAGCCTCCACGGCGATTGGAGGGGTTGAAACGCGGTCGGTGAACACTGGGTTGATACGAGCGGACATTGCTTTGGGAGCGGCAATTTCCTCGTGCTCAGGCTGAGACGATCTCTCGGCAACGAGAGGGCCATTATCCCAAGGGGCTGCAAGAATCTCAGTCGGTAGCTGTCGTTCATGGGGAGCGAGAACCTGGCCATGCGATTGAGTGCTGCCGGAATCTTCGGACCGCCGAACTGGAGGGGCCTCGTCACGGTCCATAGCGTGCTCAGAGGCAGCACGGCTGAGCGATTCTGGAGAGTGGGAGACATAGGATGCGGGGTCGACCGACTTTATGGGGTTTGGCTCAAGGGGTTTCCCGGGAACGGCAGTTGAAGAGGGCTCCGGAGGGACGAGCTCTGAAGAAGCAGGTTCAGGAGTAGGTTGTACGAGGGGAGTCGATGACTCCTTAGAGGAAACCTCCAGTGGCTGTTCCGGTCTGGATGACGAGATGGTGGCAGGAGGTTCAGGTCTTGGAGCAGTGATAGGAGCGCCTGATAGCTTCGAAGGTCCCGTTGGTTCTGGCATGGATTCAGCGGCTTCGCGGGCAGGGGACTCAGCTACAGGACTTGGCATGACATGCTCTGGGCCAGAGGCATGTGCGTCGAGTCTGAGAGACTCGGTCGACGACCTGGAGGGTGTTCCTGGCCTCGTGAACCCGCCTGTGAGGGCAGTTGATGATCGCCTCATTATTGTGCCCATGCGGGATCGGATGGATTTTCCAGGGGACGATCCCTGAGGCTGAGATTGTTTAGACATGCGAACGAATGGTCACAGAACACGAATTAGTGATGGCGAGTGTTGCGGGAGGATGGGAAGTGAGCAGAGGATCAATCGTCGGGGAAGGGCTTTTATCACGGCACTCGCAACCCCTCAAACGTTGCACGCGAGGCTGCCTGGCGGCATTATCGATCGAGGCCAGCACTGCGACAGCATGTTTCAATTTGCGAGGCGGGCAACGTGACGATTATGATAAATGCGTGCCAATGCATGGAAGAATCCATCATTTCTCGCTGCGCGCGGGGGAGGGGGAATATGAGCAATTCGCGAGGTTTACACGTGTTGAAAGACGTGGTTTCGTACAGGTGAAGATGTGACAAGATGCATCGTCTTGAAACACCATCTCAAGGTCTGGAGTCGTTCGTGTCCTGTCCTTTCGTTTGATGGTGATAGGGTCTAGAGTAGATTTTAACGCAGTCGGTAGCTCATCGCCGCGGCACAGAATTGCTCTGGTGATGCATTGTGTATACAGCATAGGCGAACCAGCTGAAACGTTTCATGGTGACCATTCTACTAGTTTAAGCATGTGTGATTGGCGTGGCGGCAGGGGTGAACGTGGAAACCACGTGGCAGTTGGCCCTTTGCATGGGTGGTCTAACCAGTTAGCAGCTTTGAGGAGCATGGAAAACGTGAATCTGTTGCATCATGATTTACGGCTGAGAGGAAGAGGAAGAGGAAGCGTACCAACTCGAAATCGTGAGTTGGTCGCTGGAAAGCTGGAGAGCTGAGGGGTCTGACGATGATCGGGATACGTAACGCTAACACTGTTTTGTACCATTTCCTCGATTAGTCCTTGGCCGCTTTCCACTCAGGACACAAGTCGTTCCCTCTTAATCAAAAATTCTATGACGCGATGCTCTTAGACGTTAATGTGTGTATATCTTTGTCTTCTCGACGTTGTCTAAACGCCACGACTGCAGCGTAAAGTATTCAACAGGTCCGACCGTGTCAAAGCAGTCGACTTCCATCCCACGGAATCATGGCTCCTGGCTGGTCTCTATAACGGCTCTGTCAATATATACAACTACGAGACGGGTGCATTGGTGAAAACATTCGAAGTTGCGGAGGTCCCGGTGCGGTGCTGTCGATTCATCGCTCGAAAGAGTTGGTTCGTCGCGGGTTCCGACGACTTTCAGCTACGCGTCTTTAATTACAACACCCACGAGAAGGTCACGGCATTTGAGGCACATCCTGACTACATACGGTGTCTTACTGTCCATCCTACCGCAAACGTCGTCCTGACCGGGAGTGATGACATGACAATCAGAGCTTGGGACTGGGAAAAACAATGGAAATGCATCCAGGTGAGCCACTTCTTTGGTACAAATTGGAGGCCAGAGATTGACCCATACACAGACTTAC
This sequence comes from Russula aff. compacta, assembly GCA_003313875.1. NCBI lineage: Eukaryota > Fungi > Basidiomycota > Agaricomycetes > Russulales > Russulaceae > Russula > Russula aff. compacta. The sequence goes on along the minus strand of QLOT01021611.1, from coordinate 46,524 downwards.
GAAGGCCACACACACTACATCATGAACATTGCGGTCAATCCTAAGGACCCGAATACCTTCGCTTCGTCATGCCTTGACCGTACAGTAAAAATATGGGCCATCGGTTCTTCCGTTCCAAATTTCACGATGGAAGCACATGAAAAGGGTGTCAACTATGTCGAATTCTATCCAGGCGCAGATAGGCCCTACCTTGTGACAACGGGTGATGACAAGACGGTTAAAGTTTGGGACTATCTCAGCAAAAGCTGCGTACAAACAATGGAGAGCCACACCAACAACGTCTCATTTGCCATATTTCATCCCAACCTTCCTATCATCATCAGCGGCAGCGAGGATGGCACAATCAAGATATGGAACAGCGGGACATACCGCCTAGAAAACACCCTGAACTACGGCCTGGAGCGTGTTTGGTGTGTCGCGATCCGGAAGGAAGGAAACGAAGTTGCAGTAGGCTTCGATGAGGGTTCCGTTGTCCTTAAGGTGCATCCTGCTGACCTTTTGGTACCGGAAACATACTGAATACCTTATAGCTAGGTCGTGATGAGCCTACCTTCTCAATGGACCCTTCGGGAAAACTCATCTATACCCGCAATAATGAAGTTTTATCTACAAACCTTCAGACAGTGGCTGATGATACCTTCATTGAGGGCTCTCGTATTCCTCTTTCCGTAAAAGAGCTCGGCTCGACCGAGATATTCCCCACATCGCTCAATCACTCACCGAATGGTCGGTTTGTCACGGTTGTCGGTGATGGAGAGTACATTATCTACACTGCTCTTGCATGGCGAAACAAAGCTTTCGGCACGGGCAACTCATTCGCGTGGGCTGGTGACTCCAACACTTACGCTGTTCTCGAAGGCAAACTTCAGATTCATGTCTTCAAGAACTTCAAGGAACGCTCTGGTCCAGCCATGAAGGGTCTCGGGTCCTGGATCATCGATGGACTACATGGAGGAACTCTTCTAGGTGGTCGCGCTAGCGGTTTTGTTGTCTTCTGGGATTGGGAGACGGGAGAAATAGTGAGACGGATCGATGTGGAGGCAAAGAATGTGCGTCGATGTCAATTTCGATGCGTTTTTCCGATTCCCGTTTATCTCATCTTGCAGGTCTTTTGGTCCCTCACCGGGACCTTGGTTGCTATCGCCTCGGAGGAATCGTTCTATATCCTTCGATTCGACCGCGACGCTTACACAGCAAAAGTCGAGACTGGTGCAGATCTGGGGGATGAAGGAGTTGAAGAAGCCTTTGAGATCGTGACAGAAGTTCCCGAGAAGTAGCCTCACTTTTTAATTTCTCGCTCGTCACCTCACCCTTGCCAGGATAAAAACAGCTCAATGGATTGGCGAATGTCTTATCTACACAAATGCGACCAACCGATTAAACTATTTTATTGGCACTGAATCGTACTCTGTTACCAATTTTGATCGGTATGGCATACCAGTCCTTAGCAGAAGCATACTAATCACATGTGGGGTCGTGTGTTGTAGGTCGATGTCTCTTCTCGGTTACATTCCAGCACATAACCGAGTCTATGTGATGGATAAGGACATGAGTGTCTCTGGCTACTCCCTCGCATTGAGTGTGATTGAATATCAGACCGCAGTGTTGAGAGGTGACATGGCCGCTGCTGAGCAAATCTTACCCACTGTGCCGAAAGATCAGCGCAACAAGGTCGCGAGATTCTTGGAGAGCAAAGGTATGCAGTGTCACCGTGGCGTTCAATGATGATTCTCTGATCCCCTACAGATCTAAAAGAGTTGGCCTTCCAAGTTACGAACGATCTCGACCATAAATTCGACTTGGCGTTACAGCTAGATGACCTAGATTCGGCGCTTGAAATTGTACGTGCTGTCCCTGATACCGAGGCCGAGACCAAATGGAAAGCTGTTGGGGACCGCGCTCTGGCTGTTTGGCGGTTCGACTTGGCTCGCGAGTGCTTTGAGAAGGCCGGAGATCTCAATGCACTCTTGTTACTTCTACTCTCTACTGGGGACCAAGCTGGGTTGCGACAGCTAGCAACCGAAGCGGGTGTGTCGGGTTTAGTTCTCCAAAGAATATTTCTGAACTATCCATGAACAGAGAAAGCGGGGCAAAATAACCTCGCTTTCGCAAGCCTATTTCAGCTTGGGGACGCCAAGGCATGCGTCGACCTCCTCGCAAAAACGCAGCGTGTACCGGAAGCTGCGCTATTTGCGCGAACCTATGCTCCAAGGTATTTTGTAGCTTGTAAAGTGGCCAAATGCCATTCTTATGCCATTTTGCAGTAAAATCCCCGAGACGGTTGACGCGTGGAGATCAGATCTTCAGAGTAAAGGACGTTCCAAGTTGGCTTCTTGCATCGCTTCTCCTACAGAGCATGAGAACTTGTTTGAGGAGGGGTGGACCGAGGCGGTGAAGCGCGAGCTGAATGGGGAAGTAGAAAGTACGTAGTGTAGAGGTGTCCGATTTTAGTAATTCAATCAACCGGGTCATGAGGCACACGGCATAAACGCGCCGTGCGTGCCGGCGACGACGTTGCTTGTTTCACCTCACCTCTGTTCGTTAGCACCTCCGTCTTCTCTCAAAGTGCCGACCTTTTCCCTTCCTTTCTTTTCAATCCGTCATGGCTTCCTCCTCCTCCTCTTCACCCCCACTTGGCTCAGGTGACCTCGTCGACCTCGTCTCCTCTTCAGCTACTGCCACTGTCCACCCAACCGACGACGCCATCCTCCAAGTCCTTCAAGCGTCCTTCCGTGTCGACCGTCCGTATCTCAGGGTCAACGCCTCCAACCTTGTTGTTGTCAATCCTTTCAAGTCATTGGCGAACACAAATGACAATAGTGCCAAAGAATATGAAGAACGTTGTTACAAAGACACAGCTCCACCATCCAGCTCATCCCAGCCACCCTTGCCCCCTCACCCCTATGACCTGGCTGCCAGGGCTTATCTGCTAATGAGAAGGAGGGGTGAATCTCAGGCCATTCTATTTCGGTAAGTGACAAGCGTCACAAATCTTGCCAACTTTCTTAACGTTCTTCCAGTGGGATCACCGGGTCAGGAAAGTCTTTCAGTAGGGACTTAGTCATCAAGCAAATTCTGCGCCTCTCGGCTCATTCCAAGCGGGAGACAAAGCTTTCCGAACTCGTCAAGGCCTTCACGTCGCTAATAGATTCCTTCGGCAACGCCAAAACGCTCATGAATCCAAACGCGTCTCGTCATGGTCGGTTTTTTGAGCTCCATTTCAATGACCGTGGCCGTATCAGCGGTGCCAAAGTCCTTACATATGGCCTCGACAAGTCTCGGTTGAATCGCCTTAGCCACGAGGAACGCACGTACCATGTTTTCTATCAGTTCCTTGCCGGTGCAACCCCTGCCGAACGAGACTTCTTCACTCTCGAGGATCCATCCGATTACACTCTTTTAGCCTCTTCTGGCACCTACCGCCTCCCATCAGGGCCATTCAGTGATGATGCCATTGCTATGGATCAGTTGCGGGAAGACATGCAAACTTTAGGGTTTAAGCCGAAACACATGACTTCTATCTTTAGCCTTCTCGTCGCTATCCTCCTTCTTGGTAACCTCCAATTTGCGGAAGGTGACGCCAGTGATGTTCCCGCTTATGTCACAAGTTTGCCAGTCCTCGACCATATCTCCAGGCTTCTCGGCGTCGCTTCGGACGACCTTGCCCAAACCCTGACGAATAAGACGAGCTATGTTCGCAAGGAACTTTATACCGTCCTTATGAGCGCTGAGCAAAGTTCGTTACAAAGGGACCATTTCGCAAGGGACCTCTACGCCATCCTTTTCGCATTCGTCGTGGAGACCGCAAACCACAGGGTCTCCCCGAATCCGCAGGATCCACCACCTCACTCACAAATAGTTTTGTTGGATCAGCCGGGTTTTCAATCCCGCGGGCCGTCCTCCAGCGGATCCATGATGTTCACCGCCGGCACTCCACTCGTCCACGCATATGGGCAAAACGGCTTCGATGAATTTTGTATCAACTTTGCAGATGAACTCCTTCATTCCTACGTGATCCGAGCGACCTTTGAGGACACCGCGGGCTACAACGGTCATATAGCTGGAGATGGGGTCTCACTGCCAGCTGTCACGACAATTGATAATTCTGCCTGCGTGGAGCTGCTCCGTGGTGCACAGCTGAACGAACGAGCTCACAAGAAGCCAGGCGGAATGCTTGGTGTCCTCTCTAAAGCTTGTTCGTCATACAAGTCGGGAAAGAGCGGCGATAAGAAGGATAAGGATCTATTGCAAGACTTCGTCTCCCGGTTTGGAGTTCATGCCTCTTTCGTTGCCAATCCTAGCATCGCTGGGTCTACGCACCCCAACCTATTTGGGATCAATCACTATGCAGGCAATTGCTCTTATGATGCTACCGAGTTCGTCGAAAAGGACACCGACATTTTGGACTCGGCCCTTGTTACCCTTCTTCGCAACTCGAGCGATCCATTCATCTCGAAGCTTTTTGCAGGACCAAGTTTGGCCGCCGAGAAGCACAGCAAAGACGAGAGCATGATTGTACAAGCACAGGTTTCGTCCAGGCCGCTTCGCCACCCTACCCCAGTCATATCATTCAGCCGAGCCGAAGCAGGGGAAGAACACCCACATCTCGATCCCTCGAAGGTATACCCTATAACTACACAGCTAAATTTCACACTATCCGAGGTCATTGCGAATCTGGACCGCATGCGCTTGTGGACGGTTTCGTGTATTCGGCCAAATGATTCGGGGTCGCCCAACTCGTTTGACAAGCGCCGTGTCAAGGCGCAGATACGTTCTCTACTACTGCCAAATGTCATTGTGCGTCGGAAGACCGAGTATGTCGTCGACCTGGAACAAGACGGCTTCTGTGAACGCTACATCCCGACAGCGCCAGGCTCTGTGGAGGAAAAAATCCGCCAATATAGTCTGGTCAATGGTTGGAGGGAGGGGATTGATTTCGCTCTTGGGCATAGGATGATCTGGTTGTCATACGGCGCTTGGAAGACGGCAGAAGATGAACTCCGTTCGTCCGAGAAGGAGCTACGGAAGCCCCAACAAGAGGCTGAAGATGAGAGTAATTATCCCGACGATAACACCGACTATACTCATCAGGATCTGGGCTTCCCCCCCCAGAGCGCTTATCATGGTCAAAGCGAGGATAATCTCTTACTCACTCGCGTCACTACCAACGGAACACAGTATCGCGACCCTAATGCTGGCTACGGACAAGGAGGCCTTTTGACACCTGGCCTATCTGCTCCCCCTTATAAGGAAGACGAAAGTGAATGGGCATTGGACTATGAAAAGAAAGAGGTGATACAAGGCTCTCCAGACCATTCCAAGGAAGGGGGCTTGGTTGTCAAAGATGCCCCGAATGCTATCGAGGAGGTCCCATCGAGTCGTTCCCGCAGGTTCTGGCTATGCATTGTCTGGGCGACGACTTGGTGGATCCCTAGTTTCTGCCTCTCGTCAATCGGACGTATGAAGCGTCCTGACATCCGGCTCGCGTGGCGAGAAAAGGTCACGATCTTCTTCTTGATCTTTCTCATGAACGCTATCGTCATATTCTACATTGTCGAATTCGGGCGCCTCCTTTGTCCGGACTTCGATAAGGCGTGGTCGCTGACAGAGGTCGCTCAACACACTGGCACGAATGACTACTGGGTAACCATCCAGGGTCAAGTCTATGATATCACAAATTTCATTCAGCGGCAGCATAGTGATATATCAGGTGAACCTAGCAACTCCCAGGATACATTAGAGACTCTAGCCGGCCAAGATCTGACAAATTATTTCCCGCCACCCCTTGTCCTTGGTTGCCCCTCTCTCGTGACTGAGACAAACCTCATATTCCAGTATCAGAACTTCAGCCCTTTGATCCCAAGTGCTGTACACACCTCTGGTTCCCAGCAGAGCGCGCAAAATACAAAACTTGACGCTTCGGATTGGTATACATCGCGATTTCTCCCTACGATCCAGCAATACCGCAAGGGCCCCTTGGTTTACGATAGCAAGGCAATCAGCTCTGCCTCGACCAATCAAACAGAACCGAGGTTAGTATCTCTGAGAATATGCATCGCATTGCTCACGGTGTTTCACAGGATATGGGCAGTCTGGGAGAAGTCTATCTATGACTTGACAAACTACTTCTATACCATCAATGCAAACCCGGGCAACACTGGTCCTTACACGTTCTTGAACAGTGCTCTCACCAATATTTTCCAGCAGCAGCCGGGCCAGGACATCACAAAGCCGCTGAATGCCGCTCTGGCCCAATTAGATGCAAAGACAGCCCAGGAAAATATCCAATGCTTGAAGAATATGTTTTACGTCGGGAAAAAGGACTTCCGTAAGGAAGCGCGGTGTCAAGTGCAGAATTATTTCCTTCTCGTGGCATCTAGCATTTTGGTCACATCCGTTGTCGTGAAGTGTGAGTATCCACGCGCTTTCAGTCACAGACTAATTTATATCTGAGTGCAGTCCTCGCTGCGCTCCAGCTGAGCGGGAAGCGAAATCCTGAGATGCTTGATAAATTCGTTCTCTGCCAAGTTCCGTGTTACACTGAGGGCGAGGACTCACTACGCCGAACCATTGATTCTCTCGCGGCTCTTAATTATGACGATAAGAGGAAGCTCCTTTTCCTTATCTGCGACGGCAACATCATCGGAAGTGGTAACGACAGGACGACCCCTCGTATTGTGCTGGATATCCTCGGTGTGGATCCCAAACTCGACCCCGAGCCTCTATTATTCAAATCAGTTGGCGAAGGTTCCCGGCAGATTAACTATGGCAAGGTTTATTCTGGTCTCTACGAATTCGAGGGTCATGTTGTGCCGTATGTCTTTCATACCCAACTTTTCCACTTTTTTTGCTGATGAAACGTCAGCTATATGGTTGTTGTCAAGGTTGGAAAACCGACCGAGCGCTCAAAGCCTGGCAATCGCGGGAAGCGTGATAGTCAAATCATGCTCATGCACTATCTCAACCGCGTTCATTTTGATAGTCCTATGTCGCCTTTGGAATTGGAGATCTATCACCAAATGCGCAATGTCATCGGCATTGACCCCGCCTTCTATGAATACATCTTCACCGTCGACGCAGATACTGTAATCCAGTTTCATTGTACCACAAGGATCCAGACTGACTCTATCCCCTCATAGACTGTTACCCCGGAATCTCTCAACCGTCTTGTAGCGTCCGCTGCAGATGATTCAAGTATCATTGGGATTTGTGGTGAGACTCGACTCGAGAATGAAGAAGATTCCTGGTGGACCATGATCCAGGTACTTTGGTTTCAACGTCTGCATGAATTGATCCCTCTAACCTGCCACTTGCATGTAGGTTTATGAGTATTATATCTCCCACAACTTATCCAAGGCATTTGAGAGCCTGTTTGGCTCCGTCACTTGTTTACCTGGGTGCTTTTCCATGTACCGCATTCGCACAGCCGACAAAGGTCGTCCAGTCATCATTTCCAACCGGATTATCGACGAGTACTCGGAACCGAACGTCGATACACTCCACAAGAAGAATCTCCTGTCTCTCGGCGAAGACCGATTCCTGACGACTTTGCTCATGAAGCATTTCCCAACATTTAAGACAAAGTTTACACCTGACGCCCGTGCACACACAGTCGCCCCAGAGTCATGGCGTATTCTCCTTTCTCAGCGTCGTCGTTGGATTAATTCAACTGTGCACAACTTGTGTGAGCTTATTTTGCTCCCTGAGCTATTCGGATTTTGTTGTTTCTCGATGCGATTCTTTGTCTTTATTGACTTATTGGGTACATTGGTGAGTTATTTGCGGGGGCGCTACTGTCTACATACTCATAGTTGGTTCAGATCCTTCCTGCGACCGTCGTATACGTAGGTTGCTAAATTGTCCCTGTAGCCTCACTTATTCATTCTGCTCCTATAGTTGGCCTACCTCATATTTGTCGTTTCCAGTGGACACTCTGCTTTCCCACGGATCTCGGTTCTAATGATTGCGGCTGTATATGGATTACAGGTAAGTTTCTAGTGAAACTGCAATGCTCTAACTAACTGCACTTTCCTTGAGGCCCTTACCTTTATAATCAGACGAGAATTCATGCTCGTTGGTTGGATGATTGTCTATCTCATCTCGTATGTATTCAGTTTGAGAACGACATAGGTACCCAATGCTAACGTCCCGTGGTAGGTATCCGGTCTACAGCTTTTTGCTACCCGTATATTCTTTCTGGTGTATGGATGAATTTGGATGGGGTAATACTCGTCTAGTCATCGGCGAAGGGTCCAGCAAGAAGGTGATGATTAACGAAGATGAAAAGTTCGATGAGTCCATGATTCCTCTCAAGAAATTCAGCGGTATGGCTTTTAAGCTTGGAGAACCCAGTCACCTCATGTTACTTTCCAGAGTACGAAGCAGAAGCCTGGGAAACTGGCTCGCGTCATTCAGAAGAGAGTTATCGTACTGGGCTGAGCAAGCCTCGATCACGCGTGCAATCTGGTAGAGACTCACCGCGCAGTTATCAGCAAGCATCCCAATCGGGCGACTACTACCGTGACACGAACGCGATGTCGATCCGCAATTCCCACAACCAGCCACCCCACAGCAATGCTTCCCAGAATGCTCGCCAGACCCCAATGTCGCAATACGGTGGTATTCCTCAACTACCTCCCATGCCACTTGGAGGCGGCTTCAACGGTTCACCTGCTGGTTCAGAATATGGAGGCCATATGCCCATATCTACCATGCCGTATCAGAATACAGGGAGTATCTACGGCATGCCATCTATGGTGGGAGTACCACAAGGCGCGATGATGGCCGGATTGAACACGTTTGGTGGCCCCATGGCTGGTGGTTTCTCGCCATCTCAGTCTGCCGTGGGTACACTCCCTCCGTCAACTGGAGTTAGCCAGCGGCCCTTGTCAACGTTCTCCCTCGCGACGTCTGTTAACCCGTTTGCGGGACCGAGCCAGAATCCAGATCCAAGTGACGAGGAGTTGTTCCAAGCATTGAGGAGCTACTTGAGCACACAAGACCTGATGACCGTCACGAAGAAGTGAGTCATCGGCCCACTACTGATAATACGTTTAGCTCATAAGAGGGTGTGAACTCCAGAACGGCTCGTGAGACAATCGTGGCCCGCTTCCCAAGAGCAGATCTCACGTCGAAAAAGGCGTTCTTGAATGAATCGATTGACAAGATCTTGTCCGAGTCATGAGGACTTGTCTCCCCGCATTTGTAAGAGTTACCGCATCTCATCGCATGCATTTTGCTATCGTATTACCACGGACCAAACGGATAGTCTTCTTCTACCTTGCTCCTATCCTCAGAACTTTTACTCCTTACTCGCTCCTTCCACGCACGTCGGACTTGAATACGAACATTTGTTTTGCCGCATTGTTACCGATAGAACAGTAGTAGCCTCATGGTAATTAAATATGGCTAATTGTCTCGGCCCGTGATCCCGTTGGCTACTAGTACCAGTACTAGTCGTTCACCTGCATCTCATCCTCCTGTCACCCACGTCGCAACTTCTCAAATGCCTGGGCCTGCAATCTACGTTGCCGTGGCTATAAGCACTGTAGCCGCAGTCATAGTCTTCAAGCAGGTCGGTGCCTTTTAGATTCTTCATCCAACCTCGCTCACTGTATCGCCATTAGTTCGTTTATGATCCTCATTTCCGTCCAAAAATCTCCGCCTGGAGGGAGGACATCATCTCTCGTCGACAGAGAAAAGCTAGACCTCAATCACATAGTGTATCCCAATCCTCACCATCCCCCCCGGAGGGTAATGATGGAAGACAGGTGCCTCCCCAGCGAGGCACCCGGGGCAAGAAACAATCTAGGCGATCAGTTGAATCTAGTGCTACGCCGCATATTGAACTGCAACATCTAATTGCAAGTGAAGTCGAATCACTTAAGAGTAGCGTAGAAGCGGATGGAGATTATACAGGCATGCGCCTACGGCGTGTTGGGGAGTCTCAGAAACCACGCGAGGGAAATGTGAGCCATTCCGTTCCTATAAGTCGATTTGCTTTGTTCACGATGTGGTTTGCTTCGTTGCAGTCTGGGCGCATCTCGGACTCAAACTCAACGCAGCCTCTTATCTCCTTAGAAGGTTTAAATGTTTCAGATGAAATTCCTTCCTTGGGACTCAAGAACAGACCTTTGAAAGGCTCTGCCCCGTCTGCCCCGTCTCCCCTGTCTACTGGAATACACTTGCAACAAGGCGATGCATCTAGATCTGGCAGCACTCCGCTTCCTCCTGACGTACCTGGTCCCCTTAACTCACACACTCCTGTCATTGAGATGGAGATGCCGCACGTCACTGAGATATTTCCAAGGCCTCGCGACTTCCTTACACCTATATTACCGACGGTATCTGGTAACTCAGAAAATACTAGATCGTCCTCCCCAGACACGGATTTACTCAGCGCATCAGACATACCGTCAGTCGATCAAAGTTTTACCACGCACGATCAAACCCTTTCACCTCGCAGGGTCCACGGCACTATCTCTCCGGCTCTATCCTCGAATATGAGCATCGAATTCCTTTCCTCCCCATCTTTCTCGCCTCCTGGCTCCCCGTTCATTGATGCAGGGATATATCGCGAGCTGGTTGAATCGGACGGCGGGGGCGCCTTTGAACGAAGCGAAATCACAAGTGGAGTAAGGCCGTTATCACTCAACGTGGTGGAGGGAACACCGCCTGGTGCTGCCCTCCCTGCCGTCAGAGGGGACTCGGAGGTATTCTCACTCTCCTCGCAGGTATCGAGCGATATGAGTTCTGACGAAGGTGACTACGATTATGCCTCCGTTTTGGAGAGCGAGGGTGAAGGAGTTGCACAGCGTTGATACGCACAAGGACGCTATGAACAGAGTTCTATCTCTTCCCACACTTAACATAGTGGTAGTGGTTTCAGTTTCCTGTCGTTTGTCGCACACGTGGTCGAATTTTGGATTGTATAGGTAAATGGGCAACTTGTATGTAGTCTACCGCACCACGCGGACTGATGTGAAAACATTATATTCGTATTCGTTAACCCAAGACTGTCATTGGCTTTCCTGTACAGACTCGCCGCCACGGGTCGTTATATTATTCTGCCAGTCTCCGCACTCGAGTCATCATTGACACTACCACTAAACTCGTTACCAGGCTTTATGCCACAGAACTTTTCAAAACATGCATTAGACGCTTGGATGGTCCCAATACTATCTGGAGTTTATTTTGACCCGGGCCGATTCACCCAAGTATATTGTATGGAATGGCAGAAGCGCGAGAAATACAATGCAATCTATCTTGCTGATACAATGTAAACACCAAGATTATTGGTGATAGAAGCAGACACGATACATGTACGTATGCAGTAGACTTCTACTACGGTTATCTAGGTCTTGGTTTTCGATGCGCTCTTGCCGATGAGCTTTGCCTTTTCAATGGCAGCCATGGACTGCCGCGCAAGATTCTGCTTATAGTCGACTATAGAAATATCCTCCTTTGTGAGGTTACGGATCTTGCGGTCTGCAACTTCCCAAAGTTCCTCTGCAACCTGGGATATTAGACGGAAGTCGTGCGAGACGATGACTACACCGCCTTCAAAATCTTTAATGGCGCGGGCGAGGGCGTCAATCGATGCCATGTCCAAATGATTTGTGGGTTCGTCTAGAAGCGAAACGTGTCAAGGATTAAAGCCTCAGATACAGTCGAAAAATATCTCACCGAGAAGGAGGATGTGAGGGTGCTCCATCGCAAGCTGCGAGAAAACAACACTGGGCAGGGACTGAATTAGCACTTGCTAAACGTCATAGGGTGTGTTAGACATACCGGTTGCGCAGACCGTCCGAGAGATGTCGAATAGGCGATGTTTGATGAGAACCTGAGAGTCCGAATCGGCCAAGTTGTGCGCGCCACGCCTGGGATGGTGTCAGTGGCGAACTGTAAGACGCGGGGGAGATAGGACGGTACCTGAACATCCTTCTCAGGGAACTTCTCCGCGAAGAGCTGCTGGAAATATTCAAGAGGGGAGTGACCATACGGTAGTTGATCAGCAGAGTGCTGGGAATATTTGGCGAGTTTGAGGTTGGCATGCTTAGAAATCGTGCCTTCGACTGGCTGTAAGGCGCCGGTGATGAGGTTGAGAAGGGTCGACTTTCCGGCACCGTTCGCTCCTAGAATGGCGATGCGTGAATCCATGCTGTGCAATCCGACATGAGTCTGAGTAGCGCAAGAACAACGATATACTGACTCGATACCGAAGGATAATTTCTCATAGAGGTAATCCTCCTTTTTTCTCGAGTACGAAAAGGCAACCTCGTTGAATGCCAAGATCGGAGGAGGTAATCTCCGGATGTTCTCGAAGCGGAAATTGAGAGGTTTTGGCGTTTCAACCTTTTCGATAAGGCCAGCAGCTTCCATTTTGTCAATGATTTTCTGTTTGGATTTGGCTTGTTTGACGAGATTAGCGTAAGTACCAGCCGAGGCTATGAACCTGCCTTAAACATATTAGCATGGAACAGTTGGTGTAAAGCACGTCGCACTTCTTAATGTGAGCGATTTCGTCTTGTTGCTTCTGGTACGCCTTCATCTGGTTTACCTCATTCTCTTTTTTCGTCCGGACATATGTTGTGTAATTACCAGTGTAGTACACCATTTTTTTCTTGTATGTCAGATCCATAATATTCGTGCAGACGCTATCCATGAAATCTTGCGAGTGCGATGTGATGACAAGGATGTGATTGTAGGTCGACAAGTATGCTTCCAGCCAGACGACGGCGCCTAAGTCTAGATGATTCGTTGGTTCATCAAGGAGGAGTAAGTGGGGCTTGAGGAATAGGGCACGAGCCAGAGCAACGCGCATCCGCCAACCACCTGACATATCCTTGGTCGGTTTCTTCATCATCGTTTGAGAGAATCCGAGGCCATGCAATATACTCCCAGCCTTGGCCTCGAATGTACTGGGGTCCATCTCTTCTAACTCTTCGTAAGCGGCATCCAGAGCAAGTTCGTCCACGTTTTCAGCCAGCGATATCTCTTCAATGCGGGCCTCAAGTTTCGCTACCTTCGCCTTCGCTGAGGCAATGATGAAGTCAAGCGCATTCACGTCGGACGGCTCCGCCTCTCCACGGACAAGGTATATGTCTATATGGGGAGGGAGAGAGATGTCCTGTTCGGCGATGGACTGTAGGAATGTCGACTAGCGGTATATCAGACAATTATCCCCAGGTGTAGGTTATCCAGACGCACCTTTCCTGAACCATTGTCCCCGAGAAGACCGTATCTCTGGCCATAGTTAAGAGAAATCTCTGCGCCCTCGACCAGTAATCGGCCGTGAAAGGATAGTGTGTATGCATCAATCTTGATATCTCTCCCCTTCGGGTCCGATACCAGTACCCCTGCCGTGCTCCTTGATGAAAGTAGTATTGAGAAAAAAAACACGAAAATGTGAGGATTAAGGGAAATTGACCTCTCAGTAGCGATTTGCAGCTTGGCCATCGATGTGAGATCCTCCTGGCTAGTAGCGGCTGACAGGCTGGTCAATGGGGTATTGAGGGAGCTCCCGCCATTTGTTGAACCTGGAGGGGTAGATGAAGAAGCAGAGGGGTCAGCAATATTAGCATTGGCTTTAGCAGCCTGCTTTGCTGCTTTTTCTGCAAGACGCTTTTGCTTTGACGAGGACGGTGCCATTGCGATGTGGTCGGAAGAAGAAAAAGAAAAAAAACGCGGGCGATCGATGATACTGATACATCCGTCCATCTAAGCCCTAACCCTGGTCTAAGGCTATTTGCCCCAAGCCCAAGCCCAGCGCTGCACCTTTAGTTACAATTGGCCGACCAACCGACCATCACTGCCATGTCGAGATCTCTAAGCACCGAACTTTCCCATGAAGGATCGCTGTGAGTGCCACTCTGGCCAAACCAGTGTTTCCCTTCTTGATTGTCCACCCAATACCGTAGTCTTGGTTCCCCGCAGGGTGACACGCCCAACTCTCCGGATGACCCTATACCTGCTCGGCGTGCAGAGCAGCCACCTGATTTATATAGTCCACATGCCCCTGACGCTAGGCCTGATATACAACCTGACAATAGGCTTTCAGTGGTTTCTGCAGTCTCTCTGGAACCGCGACGACGTAGTCGCCACCACCAGCACAGCCGCCATAGCCATCTCCACCGTGAACTCGCACACATGCTCTCCGTTTCCTCGCGCGATGCAAAGGAGCTAAGACTCGGCCTTAATTCTGCCTTTGAAAAACTAGATCAGTCACGCGCGAGAGCCTCGCATGCTGAAAAGCTTGCGCTGGATGTGCTTCTCCGCGTACGGAGGGCAGAGGAGGAGAGGACTAACGCGATGCGTGAAGCCTCTTCCGTCCGTGAGGAATTGGGGAAATACAAAGCGTTACTGGATAATGCGCATGGAGAGATCCGACGTGCCCAACAAATGCTCCAAGATCAGGACCATCTGCGTTACGAGGCAGAAGCATCTGCAGCTCGCGCTCGTGACAATGCTCGGCAGATGAAACAAAGGCGACTCATTGATTTAGCGAGAGAAGAGGGACGTAAGATGGGGTACAGAGAAGGTATTCAGGCTGGTCAAAGCATCGGATATCATGAAGGGCCCGTAGAAGACGGAAGGTCCCACCCAACTGAAAGGCCCAGATTCCGCGAGATCTTCGATGAGAGCAAATACCAACTCGACGAATTCGACCAATCCCCACCTTTACGAGACACCTATCTCAATCCATCTCTACATGATACAGGGGCTCTTTTGGCCGCCCCATTACCTAGACGCGAAGTCTATCCTCGCTTACAGGAGCAACTCAATGCGCCATCGGGGCCAGCTAATGGTGCCACAAATCCGCCCCCAGAGGCATCTTACACTCCCATGACCCCTTCAAGGGGGGTGCAGCGCACAGATTCGACAGATTCATCCAGTACAACCACCCTCCCTGCTGCCCCTGCTACTCTGCATGTATCATCTCGCGCGCCACCACCTATGCCTACCATCCCAGAGGTTGCAAGCACAGAAGTAGGCTCTGTATCCCAGAAGTCTAGGTCCCCGAGGGACTCCCCGAGGGTACAACACCATATTCCACCTGCTTTGAACCCTCAAGTGTCTAATTCCGCTGGCGTGCTCCCTTCGGCCGTCCCTTTTTCGCAGGGTGGCCCAGGTTTCGAACCACCTCCAGGAAACGTGGAAGAACCCCCTTCTGGACTTGTCAGCAGATACCCCCCAGAATCGGGTGTCCCTGTCTACGAATCTCCATCACCGCGTAGGGCCTTTGATGATCTTACGATTCGAAACAGTGGAATGATCCCCGACGTATCTCGGAGTCCAGTCCAAGAAAATATCTCAACTGCCACAGGAATGATTCAGAGTCCTTCACGAGAACATTACGAAATCCCCCCCGGAGATATTCCGAATCCTGCGCAAGAACGCTCCACAACTACCCACTTTCCTGGGGGCGCCCGTGTTCATGCTGACGGTGCCCCATTTGTGAATGAACCACGTAACCCAGAGTTTCCAGGGAGGCCTTATAGCAGACCAGTGCGTGGTTTTTCTAACCTGTTGTTTGTGTACCACTCATGCTGACAGCACCTAGCTTGTGGATGACCCACGGAATCCAGAGTTCTCAGGGAGGCCAAGTAGTAGACCAGTACGTGATTTTGACCTCACCCTTTGTGTACCACCCATACTGACATTGACCAGATTATAGACGACCCACGGAACCGAGAGTTCTCGAGGCCTGATAGTAGATCAGTGTGTAGTTTTGGCCCCGCCTTTGGTGTACCGCCCTTACTGACAGTGCCCAGCTTGCGTATGAACCACGGAACCCAGAGCTCTCAGGGAGGCCTAGTAGTAGACCAGTGGGTGGTTTTGACCTCGTCTTTTGTGTACCACCCATACTGACATTGCCCAGATTGTAGATGACCCACGGAACCCAGAATTCTCAGGGAGGCCTAGTAGTAGACCAGTGGGTGGTTTTGACCTCGCCTTTTGTGTACCATCTATGCTGACATTGACTAGATTGTAAACGACCCACGGAACCCAGAGTTCTCGAGGCCTGATAGTAGATCAGTGTGTAGTTTTGACCCCGCCTTTGGTGTATCGCCCTTACTGACAGCGCCCAGCTTGCGTATGAACCACAGAACCCAGAGCTCTCAGGGAGGCCTAGTAGTAGACCAGTGGGTGGTTTCGACCTCGCCCTTTATGTACCACCCTTGTTAACAGTGCCCAGATTGTAAACGACCCACGGAACCGAGAGTTCTCGATGCCCGATAGTAGATCAGTGTGTAGTTTGGGCCCTGCCTTTGGTGTACCACCCTTGCTGACAATGATCAGCTTGCATATGACCCACGGAACCCAGAGTTCTCCGCGAGGTCTAGTAGCAGACCAGTGCGTTTTTTCCCTGCTTACTTTTGTGTGGCACCCCCTTACAAAGCGCTAAGGGTCTCTCACCGCGACGGGATGGTCCGCCAAAGCGACGTCCTACTCCTCGGATGCCAGCTCCTCTTGCGCCCCAATCCAACCCGAATGCCTCGTATGCACAGAGATCTCACCGCACAGTACCGCGCAGGCAACCATCTGAATCGTATGATGAGGTGTCACGTGATGCGAGCCAGAATGCTACCTCAAATGGTGCCTATGATATGTACCCTCCCTCCTCTTCACCAGTCATACCAAGTTCGGCAGCACTTCCTGTACGCATTGACAACGCCTTTTTCCATGCCATACTGATTCCATTCCCCATCTTTACCAGACGGATAGGGTGCGAGAACAACGCACCCACGCAATGTCGCCACGAAGTACTAACGAGCAACTTCGTGACTCTGGCCCTAGTCATGACCCGCGCCCTGAAACGACTCTTCATTTCTTACCCAGTGATTCCCTGGCTGACCAGCCTACCGCATCTCATAATCTTCCCCCCAGAGTACACGTACAGATCCCGCCGACCAGATATTATGCTCCGAACTCTGCATCCCCTCGTCTAGCCACCACGCCGGTAACACAAGTTCACATCCCCCCTGCTGACATGTACTCTCAAAGAGCTACCTCCCCCAACCCTCACGTAAACGTGTCGGCGCCAGGGAATCACTCGCCACGTCGTTACCCCCCGACACTGTATAATGAGCCCAACCTGCAACGGCATCCCACAAGTACGGGTGACTATGAGCAAGAGGGAAGAACACCCACACCCGTATTACCTGTACCATCCCGGGCCCCCCGGACTACTTCACCCCGAATAGTCCTCTCTTCAGTAGACTCTTTCAGTGGAGGCCCTCTGGCTGCAGAGCAAAGAACGGCGAATACTCCCCCACGCACTCCCACTGATACACTTCCCATCCGGCCTCCTTCTGTGTCGCCTCGCCCTAGCCCCGTAGCCTTTTCCCATCCATCGCAAGGTGCCGCAACATCTCCTTCACCGAGGCGATCTGCCTCCCCAAATCCCTTGCCTAGAGGCGCATCACCTGCCCCTCTTTTCAGAGCTTCATCACCCGCGCCATTGCCGGTACGTTCGCCGTCAGTGCGATCTGCTCACATGGGCCGGAGCCCGTCGGATGTCTCACTTCCAGGTGCTCCTGGCTCACCATACATGCGCTATAACCCGAACCTGGAAGCTGACATTGCCGTGCTGGCAAGTTCCAGTGCCGACGGATTGACGGCACCCGGCCGGTAATTGTTTGATGCACATCTCTACACTACGACTACGAGCGCATCTATTTTGTGTTGTTGTCAGAAATTTAAGTGAATGATTACCGATTATCAATTGATCAATCGATGATTACATAACCAAGTCGCGGCTTTTGACTGAGCGCTCACCATGCCGATTACTTATTCTCGCTCGTCGTCTGCGTCGTCTGCGTATCTTGCCCATGTCTCCGACGCAGATGAGTCTATTGTTCTCTCTGACCTCGTTCGTTCGGGCGAAGTCTCCAGACTACGCCGCCGTGGTGCCATAGCGATCCGTGACACGGCCATTCCGCAGTCACCAGCCCCGCATGCACTCACCGCGCCTCTGCCTCCAACCGCATCTGCAGTCTCCCGCCACCCTTCCGCATCTCTTCCACTTCTAGTACAGCCGCCTCCGGAACCAGATTTATCGGAGACTGATGATGATGATGCCGAGCAGCGACAACAAGGCGGGGTGGGGAGATGGTTCTTTCGTTCTCGTCTTAACTTGAGAGAGCTACCAATGGGTGATTTCAGTGACCCCGATCCGCTCTTGTTTTCCCCGGATGCCGAGGTCCGTCCTGAAGACGAGGATGAGGACTCCTCATACGTGCTATTCTGCGGCGGGCGAGTGCGCGAATGTGACTGGTACAGCCCTCCCAACATGCCCCGACCACCCGATCCTCCTGCAAGGCCCCGCGCATCTGCATTCCGACCTTCACCCTCTGCCCGCTGGTCCTTGCACGCGCGCGCAAGGCGGACGAACGGCTGCGGTGTGTTGATCCATCTCAATGCGCAACCCCGTCGAAGACAAGGGATGTGGGTTGCTTGCGGTGGCGCTGCGGAAGCAGTTGTAAATATGGAAGCTCGCTATTTTGACTGCTGTGCTGCAGTCAAGATGATAAAGGGTGCGTGTGGGTGTGTGCGCGAGGGAGTGGGTTGTCGTGTCTGGTGAGTAGTTGTGATTCGTTCCTTGCTCTGTTGCATCATACGCTGAGTTCCCCCACCATCGTAGCGGTAATCCACTCGGAATCATATATGTCCCCTGTCAGGCAGCTGCGGATGGTCTCAATATCCCCCGAGCATCATCGTCGTCATCGTCGTCGTCGGCCTCATCTTCGACAGGCCAAACTCAACTCGCGCAAAGCGAGTCTCCTGTGCACCCACCTGGTCCTAATTATTGGTTGCCTAGTATGAATACATGTCAGCGACACCGACATGCGGCGCCAGCACAGATATTTAATTTCTTTTCGGAACGTGTACGCTCTGCCCCCGAATTCACATTCCCTCCTCCGCCACCGCCGCCTGAGACCCTACCCTTACGACCGATGGGGCCTTTATCACCGGGGGAACCTGCGACGCCCTCACAACGCCTTTCCGAATCGTCAATATCTGACTCCGCCCCCCGTCGGTGGACAGATAGGCGCTCGGTGCCGTCAGTCGACAGCGTGCCAGCTCCGGATCCTTTCTGGGACGACCAACCTGGGGAGGATGCTCGTAGTGGTCGCAACATTCTGCAGGAGGACGAGACTGAGGGGGACAATGCGGAGAAGCCTGAGGATTCTGGGTCTAGTGGTAGCGGTCAGATCCCGTGGGCTGAACGGTGATTATTATTTTCTCGGTTTTCACCGATGGTCCTACGCGCAGACTCTGTCAATGTGATTTACGGAATACTGTCCATGATATTTATCAATGGGCTCATGGGACCACCGAAGGATGCGTGAAGGACACACGGTTGGCGTTGGTACTCACTACTTCGTCCATTACCGCATTTGCATTTGGGGCTTCCACACCTCACACGTCGAGGCACAGATTAACGTCACTGAGGGGAGGAAACACCTGCAGTTATGCCAGACATCAACATGTGGAAGGTGCGCTCAAAGTAAGGCACTATAACGCCACTCTTGATTAGAATGTGCCATCAACCAAACGTTACTTTGACACACCCTTATCATATCATTAGTACGCCGACATCCCCTCTCGGAACTCCCCCCGTGACAGCACGTGCGAGGAATCGGTACAGTATGACCCTGTCCTGTCCGTCCTTGACATGCCTTAGACCCATCAATGGCTGTTACTCACGGTTTCTCACAAACTAAGGGAAAACGTTTACTAATTTCTCTGATTTTCCTCAACCCATCCCAATGACATTGATATCTCAATGCAATTTGCAAAATTGGCTGGCTACTAGTAACCACCGAACAACGTCAGTAAAGTCTACCGTTGCACATGTGCAAATCATACTGACCCCCAACTAAGATTGCCCAGAAGCTGTACACAGGAACATTGCCACCAATGGATACTGCTAAATGTGGTTTCAATTGACAACCTTGATGTTGATCCGGGTATGTTTCCTTGGTAGCCGACGTGTCCCTTGCGTACCCCATCCTGTAATTGAATACCACATCGTGCACATGGGTGAATCCATTTGCCGTAGATTTACGAAGTCAAGAGCGCCAAACTTGACATGCATGGCAGCTTGACAAGTTGAGAACGATAAAGAACGTGGAACTCAGGCAGCGGTTTTTATTGCCAGTAGCTAGGTTTGGTTTGTGCACGATGCACAACTAGCAACGTATCCGTTACCGAGGTCCATACAAAGAAGGTTACAGACGGTAGGGTGATATCGAAGCAATTTCAGAGCCCCGGCCCCCGCGCGGCACACGTGGTTGTCCGGGAGTGATGATAAGGACCCAGAAGGGGAGAAGAGTTCATCCCTAGTAGTAGCCGATGAGTGGCACTTACAGGAAATAAACTGCAGGTGGTCGTTTCAGTGGCACAGAGTGGACGTCCTGTCAACTGTCAGCACCGGAGACGGGTAGGATCATTGATAAGCGCGAGCAGCTTACTGATGGGGCATGGTGAAAGACTTTGTATTCCTGGGCCAGATGTTCATCAAGCTCGAGGATAGACGCGACGTTGCCGCAACTGCACCAGTGGGAATACGAAGTGCAATAAAGGGCAAAGTATAGATCAGCGTCAATCCACTCGATCAACAAGCCGTGCGAGGACACCCCAATTTAATTTAGATGGGGTAGCGCTGAACACTAACCGATAACAATAGTTGGGGGCGCTCCAAACTGTCACAATCGTTTGATCAAACATCAATTTGTAGCCCTCCATTGCGAGCTGGTGCGCTCTGGCGATGAGGTCAATAGCATTATTATGCGCAAAATTCTTGGTGATGTCTGCGCCGAAAAGGAAGCCCGCTCCACGAGGGGAGAGACCCCAGCCGGTTATATCTACGTTCTCAGGGGTTTGTTAGTTATGGGATTGCGGGTTGCTTGTGCGCTCGCGAGCTGTGCATGAAATGGGGGACGCGGGGATAGCGAAAAATACTCACCATCGGGATCAGACCAGAGCAGATCGCACATCGGCCCATCGTGGGGGACCTCCTGCTTTCTATCGATTGCACGAATCTGTATCCATGTGAACGAAAGAATGGATGACACACGTGAGGTTCAAAACCTGATCAATTGCCTGCAACACTGGGCTCAAGCCGCCATGGACGCAAAAGACGCGGCCATCTACAATGGCACCCAACGCGAGATAATCAAAGACTTCGCAGCACCAGCGCCATACATTGCTGCTACCGTACTTGCGCTGACACTCGTCATAGAACCCGTATACTTGCGTGATCTGCCTCGACTCATGGTTTCCACGGATGAGGGTGATACGATCAGGATATCGCACTTTGAGCGCTAGGAGGAGGAGGAAGGTTTCGACGCTGTAGAAACCTCGATCCACGAAGTCTCCTGAATTGATGGGTACGAGACGCATGAGCGGAAGAAGACAAGTTGATCTGGCGCAAAGTCCTTACCGATGAAGATGTAATTCGTCTCTGGGCAAGTGCCTCCGATCTTGAAGAGTTCCATCAAGTCAAAGAACTGGCCGTGGATATCGCCGCAAATCTGATTTGGTACAAAGTTCAAATCAGTTGATTGGATGAGCAGCTCATCGTGCGATTGCCTACAGTTACCGGGGCGTCCACCACCTGGACGTTACTCTCCTCAACGAGGATTTCCCTGGCTTTGATGCATAGTCGTTTAACCTGTTCTTCTGATATAGGAGTACACTGGATGAGCTGTTCTATTTGGCTTGGGAGGTGTAAATACGAGAGAAACGAGCGTGGATGATACTCGCTCACCTGTCTAGGTCGCTGGGCATTTCAAAAAGGCTCGCTCCTGTGGCCGCCACCGCTGTTGTCTTGTCAAATAATAATTAATAATTATTACATTCCTCAACAGCTCCTCCTTTCTATTCTCAATCTCACATAACTAATTGCTACTGGTAACTGGTACCGCAAAGTGTAGAATGAGAATGATCTAATTTGTATCACCGACACGCCATCATGCGGGCGGCTGGCGGCTGAGCTTAGCAAGATAACATCATTGCCACTCGCCGCACACGAAGCGAAGCACGCGCCATCTGGCAGCTCGTAGAGCTCTCTGGCACGCTGAATACCAAGTACCCAAAAGGTGTACGAGGCACGAGAGCCTTCATGACGCCCTCCCATCACAAAATAAAACCAACCCCTGTATGCGTTGCTGAGATCCCCCTCGCATCAGATAACGAGTGCTGCCAAGGCGCAGTTGTATTTCCACGGCTGTATATCTCCTCCGTGGGGATAAGATCAGAGGGATGGTAATGCTCCGTAGCGGTAGTTTGAAGTTGCGTCGGCTGTGGTGGTCCTCGCAGAGGATATGTCATGCCATTTGCAACGGCCACGGAGAAATGGTGTTTTTGATAGAGTAAAGGAGAATGTTCTGAACTATGCGAGGATAGCGATAATGATGACACTGGAGATGGAGAGTCAGAGGACGTGGCCAATGATATTTGGGGTCGATTTGATGATGTACCAGAGCATGAGGGCTGCCCTTGGCTGTCAATGAGACCATCCCGAGGTTGTGGATGGACCAGTGACACATCAGCGCGCATGGGTACGTTGCCAGACTGCATTGAGGGAGCATGGTTTGGTGGTGGATGGGTCGAGGGAATATATGTGCCGTACATGGCATACGTCGCTGTGTTCGACATGCCATTTATAGCGTGAGACCCGGTCATCACTAAAGCACCGGCGGAAGGGGGCACGTAGATATGATTTTGGGGCGGGAAGGGGCCATGCTCATTGCCAGATGTATTGTCACATGAATCACGGCGTAAGCCACGCATAATCAGAGAAGGACAAATGGGAGATAACAACTCCTCGGAGGGTGAAGGACGGCCTGCATCAAACACAGGGCGAGGAGACCCACGTGGATCAAAACAGCGCGAAGACGTGACGATGTCCTGGTAGTCCTGTTTGATGTATTCCTCCACTGGTGGGTACGATAAAGCAGACAAAGGTGGTGACGGTTCCGAAGCCGAATAGACACGCGGTACAACAGCCAGTTCTAGTGCAGGCGGAGTAGAAGGGGGTGAGTCCAAAGGCGCCTCGGGCGCCAGAGGCAGAGCCTTCACGTGCTTTTTAGTACCAGACAATATCTGACTGCGAGCTGAGGCAGAGTTGCGGCGCGATCCAGGCGTTAAGTGGATTCGATAGCTGGAGGCACATGAACAGTCAGTGAAATCATAGTGAGTGGGAGGCCCATAAACAAAGGACGTACTGTTGTTGGAGGTTGTCCTGACGAGAGCAGCGGGTGTCGCACCCCGGAAACGGACATTTATGATTCCGCTCCCCTGTGTGGATGCGGGCATGTCTCGACAAATGACCACTTGTGGTAAAGGCCTTGCGGCATATGTGACACACGTGCTTCTTTTTATTTGGCGTTGAAGGGGAGAACTGAGTAGTAGATGGGGGAGAGTGGTTAATATTTGAGGGGAACTGGTGTTTGGGGTGGGACGTAAGGTGGGAAGGAGAGGCGGAGCGTAAGGAAGCTGAGGAGGACTGAATGGAAACTGAAGAAGAGAGGGGGTGGTATGGGGCAGTCATGTATGGTACAAGATGAAGGAGAGGTGGGGGGGGGGCAAAGGCTGGTCGGCCAAGAGGAATACTATTTATTTAACAGTGAGCGAGGACTGTTCTCTCGCTCGTTCATTCATTCATATTCAGGCGGCGGACTCTTGAGCTGAGTTTCTCTCCGCGCCGAGCTTCCGGGGCAGCTAGATCGGTCGGTGATCTACAACTCTACTGTGTAATATAAGTTTTATTTATACCTTCCTTCTGCTTCTGTCGATTGGTTTCCCACTTCTCTCGTCCAAAAAGAGTAAGCGGTCGACTCACGCCCAAAAGAAGTGCACTCTTCTCTCAACTCAACCGGATTTTGAGACAAATTCGTTTCCTTCGGTTCAAGTTCGGCGAAAGTGAATAAATGCGATCGAGGCTTGCCGGCGTTACATACTCTCTATCGTAAAACGCGTGGAGCTGCCGAACCCACAGTGGTCGTTGACGGTCGATCTCCGTGTCGCTTACGACGGCCTCGAGGTGTCGAAATTCGAAGTGAGGTCGCCAGGCCGAGCGCGCGCCAAGGTGATAAACCGCGACAGCGGCGGATGGCTGCTTTTCGGATAGGCCATCTATCCATCACCCACTTGGCTGTTGGCATCCCAAACGGTAGTTATCGTGGCCTGCTTCTATTTCATATTGCGCTTATCATAGTCGTTTTATCAAGCCACCGTTTCGGGCAAGCTGGGCCATCGAGGCCTCTGCACGTGGTAATACCGAGACCCATTTACAAAGGCGTGGACGACCACACCTCTGAGTTCCCACGACACGACGGAATGCTTCACTAACACTGGCGAGGGAGGAGGAGTGGGTGACTGGATTGTTTTGCCGCACGGTAAAAGAGCTAACTGGTGTGGTACCCTGGGGGCGGTGCCGGGCCGGGGACACCGGGTAGAGGACGCAACGATCACGTGATGAGTTTGTTAACAGCCCGAGTTAATCGCTCTTTCTCACGTTGACCCATTGGCACCCAAGTACCTCTCTGATAACATGCCATCTACTCCCTCAAGGTCCACTTCTTCATCTCCTGAGCCTATTTTCTCTCACGCAACTCGTCGCGATGCCGCTAGTCATCGGCACTCCCACCGTCACTCTTCTGATCGCCTGTCCAAGACGAGAATCGCGAGCATGTTGCTTTACGACGAACGAGAATCAAATGACCTTCGCCGCATGCTCCTTTCCGTGACAGAACAACTAAAACAGGAGTCACAGAGAGCAGATGACAATGAGCGACGTGCCCGAGAGGCTATTCAGCGCTTCAGAGCCATAAATGACGCCCGTGTAGCTGCACAGCAAGATGCCGCTCGTGCCAACGAAGAACTGAGGCTATACAGATTGCAACTCGAGTATGCCCAGAAAGAGATTTTTAGAGCCCAGGGTATTTTGGAGTCTTTGGAGACGCAGCGTCATGATGCAGAGGCTAGTGCGGCGAACGCCAGGAACGTGGCTAGAAAGCTTAGGGAAGAAAGTCTCGTGGACCTTGCGAGGGAAGAAGGGCGTCGACTTGGATTACAAGAGGGCCTTGCTCGCGGTCGCAGGGTAGGCTTCGACCAGGCGCGTTCAACCCCGAGTCGACCTGACTCGAGGCCAGTCCTGAATAATCCGTCTCATGTTGATGTCGATGACCGGGAGAATGACAACGACGTTCGATCCTCCATTCGCACCCACACTCCCGCTATCGTCGTGGAACCGCCCTTGGATCCTATTGGAGACCCTGAGATGCTCAATTTCCCCCCGTCACCTCCCGCCGCTAGTTCTCCTAATACACGGGCATTGTTGCATCCCGAACCAGAACTGACAGCACCCCCTCCCAGTGACTTCCAGCCAATAGTGGTCAGGGATGCGCCGTCTCCCCACCATCCTGAGAGCATAATTCCGCAAGACGGCTTTATACCGCACGTGGGGAGTGACTCGACTATCCGCCTACCACCCCCGCACGAAATGGAACGAGTCATCCCACACTCGTCCCCGACTCTCCATAGATCAGCGTCTATGGAAACTGAGCCACTTATGGTGCCAAACCCTGGCGTGCGGCATGACTACGCTCAGGAGCTCGAGTCTCCTGTTTCCACGACTATCTCCCAATTCGAACTCGTAAGCGAACCCAACGGCTCCGTATCCCGACCGTCTCGCAAGAAGAGAAGTCCTCTCAGCGACATTCCAGAAGTTGCCAGTGGTGACAACACCCCCGCGGGTGGCTCCAGGAGTATTTCTATTGACCGCGGATCTCGACCGGCATCGGCGAGTATTCCACCTGGACCGGTGAGCTTGCTTGTACCCCTTATGCCACGCTGACATCCCTCCTTAGTCTCATGCGTCTGCCTCCGCCTCAACGTCCCCGACCTTTGTTCAAGCGAATGCTGCAAATGGTTCCCGTGATCCAAATCATTATGTATACAATAGCCCCAGTTATGCTGCATCGACTTCGTCGAGCTCAGGGCATGTTAAAACTCCCGTGTATTCGTCAAGGAGTTTGGCCCGTATGAGTAGTTTATCTTCCGTTCCAGAAATTACCGTCATGCCTCCGGTGATTACCTCTCTTAATTTCACATCAGTCCGTTCTTTTGGTTAATACTGACATACATCTCAGTCTCGCTCTCAATCACAAACGCCACAAGCCACTCCGTATGCATATGGTAGTAGGGACTTCCTGAGTGCTGAAGATGCCGCACACAGGCCTATATCACCAACAATTTCTGCGCCAGTCCTGGATTTATCGTCATCCCCAGTAATTCCCCGGGACGGCGCTATAATCCCAGCAGGGGGTCCTGGCCAACCTGTCATTCCGCTGTCAGATGGACAGTTACCCCGCGGTTTCATACCTATGGCTGTATCCTCATCACAACAACCGCTGTCTCGACAGACTCCGGCGCCCCCTTATTCCACGCCTTCCGCCCCGACAAATGGCGCAGTCGCAAGTCCTAGGTTGTCTATGCACACGGATCCTCGCCCTCTGTATGGCGTGCCCGTTCCTGATGCAAGCTCCTCCTCGGGCCAACTCTCTTTGCACAATTCAGTGCACATCCCGCTTTCATCCACCACGGCGGACTCTTCTGTCATGGTGCCACCCGCAAGCCTTTTCTCGCGACCAAATGAACCCAGCTCTTCTGAGACGGATGAGGACGATGTGGTGGGGTCAAGTCTCGCGAGCTCGAACGATACACTTTCTACACCTCCCCCGTCACGCCAGAAGTCTAAGGCCAAGAAGTCCAGACGTCTGATGTACGATGCTGCCCCGACCCCTCCAGGACAAGAATATCCGGCATCCCCGTTGATGCGTCCGGGAACGCTCGCCTCTGCAGGGCCATCGGCGACGTTGTCGAGCCAGGGGCGCGGGGGGCCTGCCGGGATGACACCCTCTGCGCGGTATAGGAATTTACGCCACTGACCGCTAAAATCCGAGTGTGTTACTTTACGTGTCAGTCCTGCTCGTTAATCCACCGTCCGATCGTGAGAAAAGGCCATGTATTTGTTTGAACGTCAGTGTCTCGTTCCAGCTGGCTGCCCCGATTGGGAGTCATGTAGGGACACGTAGGAAGGTTCATCAAACCCCTGAAACGACGAATGATTTATGGGGTAGATGATTATTGTTGCCAACAGAATCTGATGTGACTACTGTATACTTGATAGCATATTGGTCTACTTTGTTAACAATTGGAGAAATTCAACTTGCAAGCGCCGTGAATCATTCATACTCTTCCTCAGTCATGCTGAACTATCAACCCTGTGACACGTGTGAAGAAAGTTTGAAGTAAGTTTTGCAAGAGCTTGAATTCAGCTAGACCGTGACAGGGACCATGACAGCTGTAGCACAGCCTTCAGTCCCGCCGCCCACATGATGCCTGATCTCTAAACACTGATACACTGATCTCTTGATTCTTCCATTACCGCAAGTATTCATTCAACTCCTTCCGCATTAATTGTCCGTCAGCATTGCCAGCAAAAATGAACGACCTGAGTGACGGCATGAACACATTGCTACACGGGGACGTACAAAGCTAGATAAGAAAAGTGTGTATGTACCAAGGAGGACCGTGATAAATTGGTAAAGATAAGACTGCGACCTAGAAGTGCTCTACACTGAATGTCCACTTGCCCTCGGCAAAGTCGAACGTTTCGAACGTGGTGTCCCTCATGTTCTTCAAACGCTTTAGATGTTTCACAGCCGACGGGTGCTTCTCGTCTTTGATCGGCTGCCGTGTCGCTTTATCAAGCGGCCAACAGCGTAGCAGCGTGATACGTGCGTGGACGTTAAGCCCATTGCCCGGTGGTGGCTTGTCGATGCCATCGCTGTCCGGGTATACGCTACACTCCATCTCGTCGAAGCGTACCTGCTCACCAAGCAAATCGCTTAGTTTGGTGAGCGTCGTGAGATCAACAGGCTCCAGGAATCGGATTTCCCCATAGCCTATACGCTTCACGATGAGGCCCTCCACCTTGGCCAGCTCTTCATAACCGAGCTTGGAAAGTGTGGAGATACTTGGTTCTACGGAGTAATCGCCTTCTTGAGGAGTGGTAGGTCTCTCATCTGGGGTCTGAGAGTCTGGCAGTGCCGGCGCAGTTCCACGCTCATTCGAGGGGAGCATCCGAGCAGATGACGAGGTCGGTAAGGCTGCCGATTCTTTTTCGCGGGCGGCGATGGCAAGGGAGGCATTGAAAGTGGGCCTTTTAGTACCCGGTGACGCACCAGACCGCTTGAGAAGATCGGCTGCATCGACCTTCTTGTCAAGTACAAGTTTCTTGAAGCTCGCTCTTGAATCAGCCTTGAGCAAACTTGTTCCGAAAGGTTCCGAGCCATTTGCCACTTTTCCAGGGCTTCCTGTCAACGTCAAGCTGAGTGCGTTGGGCTTTCCTGTCGTCAACGACAAGGTCAAACCATTGTTTGACGATGGACTCGAGACGGTAGAGGTATAGCCACGCAGCCTAGTCTGAACAGGTTGATAAGCAATCGACCGCGACGTGGGAGCCCGGACCGAGTCAAACAAGTTGACTTTCTTCTTCGTCGACGTTTCCAATGTCGGAGCACTGGGCGCGGGAAGGAGGGAGAAAATTGGGAGGTTTGTCGCAATAGGCTGTGCTATAGAAGCTTGTAGGCCCTGCGAGCCCGTAACGGGACCCCCGAGAGCAGAAGTGCCGAGGGTGCTGCCTAACATGGAGGCCCCGAGAGTGTGCGTATTGGATGGTGTCACACCAACAGCAGGTGCAGCCGGGCGGCCGAAGATATTGGTTCCACCTCCAAAGGAGTTGTTTGCCGGCTGAGATGCTGACTGTCCAAAAGAGCTTCCGAAAAGGCTGGGGGGCTGGGGGGGTGGAGCCGTGTTCGTTTGGCCTGTAGCGTTGTTGCCAAAGATTCCGCCCCCCGTTGTTGGAGTGGTTGTCTTGTTCCCGAACAGGCCAAAGGTAGACGGTTGGCCGGCTTGCTGCTGAGTACCTTGCTGCTGCATGTTCCCAAATAGACCGCCTCCTCCGGAATTACCAAACAGTCCGGTAGTAGGTTGTTGTGTCTGGGTATTGCTAAATACTACATATTGCGTCGGTAGAATTCAGACAGTAGGTCATGAATAATAACGTACATCCACCCTGTTGTGGTTGTCCCGTCTGGGTCGTATTTGTCTGTCCAAACGCTGGCTGATTCCCAAAAAGTCCGGTAGAACCTTGCTGGGCTTGACCTTGGGGGGTCTGCTGCGGCTGAGATCCAAACAAACCAAAGCCGCTACCGGTCGCAGGCTGTTGTTGGTTGGTCTGCCCGAATATGGATGGCTTCTGGCCAGCATTATTCGTACCTGCTGGAGACGGGTTAGTGGCAACACACACCCAATTGTGAATCTCGACGCACTAAATGCACTCCCACCAAAGGTATTGCCAGCTGGTTGATTTTGCCCGAACAGACTGGTAGGGGCAGATTGTTGTTGTGCTGTATTGGTCGACCCAAAAAGCCCAGTAGACCCCGTGTTAGTACCGCTTCCAAAGCCGCTGGTGCTGCCTGTAGCATGGTAAGTCAGCGAAAGGGACAGATTATAAGACATACCAAACCCGCCAAGCGGTTTGTTTTGGGATCCAAATGCATTGCTGCCTCCGAACAAGCCAGTATTCTGAGGTTGTTGAGGTTGGTTGAAAGACCCAAAGCTGTTCGTTGCCGGCTGTTGGGCCGGCTGCTGGGAAGGCTGCTGGGAAGCTTGGTTGAAAGTACCAAACCCCCCGGTCCCTTGCGTCGGAGTTTGACCCAGCCCGCCGAAGACACCCCCTGTGGTCGTGCTATTTGCACCGGCACTGCCAAATGAATTAAAAATGGAGTTCGCAGGTTGCGGTTGAGCTGATTGTCCGAACAAATTAGTAGTGGCGGCGGGTTGCGTTGTACCGCCGAATGCAGATTGACCGAAGGTATTAGGACCGGCGGTCTTTCGATTTTGCTGATAATCCTGGACGCGTAGCTCCTGATAAGAGAGGAAGCATTAGTGAACACGTTCCCATGTCGAGTATTGACGGCCAATATAAGAGGGATGGAAGCAAGTCCAGCGACGAATAAAACGGAAATAAGTTGAGGGGCTCACAAAATACCCACCTCAAACGAATTACCACGGTACTGCGGCATGCAGGTAATACTTTGATATTGCAAAGTCACGCTCGCGTTCGCCGAATCTTTCTCGGTGAAGATGCTATACGCTGGATTCGCAGTCCCAGTTGTCACAGGAGGAACACCATCGTAAGGTCCCGCATTCGGATTTGCTACAAAGGAAACAATCGGTTAGAGAGTTAAATTTCAGGAAGTTCTCCAGAACATACAACTCGTTGGTCCAAAAGCACTGGTTGCTGACTTGTTAGCAAAAGTACTGGTCCCAAACGCGCTCCCTGTCGTGCTCGGCTGCCCAAACAAGGCTGTATTTGACGGGGCCGGCTGGGATGGGGCTGTCGAGTTAAAGGCTCCGCCCGTGCCAAAGGCGGATGTCCCTCCTCCCCCAAACGCGCCGAATCCTGTGGTGGGCTTCGCGGTATTAAACATAGATGGGTTGTTGTTACTCCCAAAAGCCCCTGATAATGCACCAGTAAGAAGGATACCAAGAGGGCTGTGAGAGACGAACCAAATGTCGAGCCTCCTGCCGCAGGTGTAGGATTTGGATTGGAAGCAAGGCTCCCAAACATTGAGTTTGCTTGTTGAGGCTGCTGTGGTGGGTTTTGGCCAAACCCACCACCAGATCCAAACACTAGGTAGAAAAGAACAGACGGAACTTAGGGGAAGTAAAACAGCGTCAAGCGTTGGTTGACTCGTACCTCCCCCTGCTGTGGAGCCAAACGCGCCTGGTTGTTGACCGAATACTGATCCTGTTTGTGGTTGCTGCGGCTGCTGGGGTTGCTGTTGATTTTGTTGAGGGTTAGCCCAAGAGGACTGAATGCTACTGTTTCCGAACATCGTGGAGGGATAGGGTCGGAAGGTAGGGTCGAAGAGATGCTCACTCGACGCTCTCGCCGTCGTCGTTCAATTGACGATTCTCGCGTGGCCGAGTCATTTAGTCGGAGCTTCAAACGCGCTCCTTGTTTTGGAAAGCACGCGTAAGTTATGTAAGCTAATTTTTTGTATGTGACCTTGACCCGTGTATTTATTAATCCATCCCATCCAGCGTGCAGTATGCCAGATGGTTCTAAGCATACCTTCAACACTGTGGCTCGTGAATCAGCTTTTAGGAACCCTCCTAGCCTTGGTTCCACATTTCCGATATTGAATGAGTTCATAGCACCGCATATCGAATCATTCAATGCACTCTTCGATGATTCAGGGCTACCATTCGGAGACGGAGATGGCCGTGGTCTTCTCAGCCTAGCAATAAAGGATATTGGTGAGCGTGTGGTCTTTGATAGAGCAGGGCAGTTTGTCCCTGGAGGTAGCCACAAGGGATGGGGAAATAGGTTGAGCAGTAAGAATCCGGGCTTTTCTTCACACGAACTCATTCCCACAGAGAAATTCAAGTTTGGATCGAGCAAGTCTCCATCGCGCGACCTATGGTTCCCGACAGAGACCGACACGCCACGGAACGCAAGGTCTTCCCTGCTGAGGTGGGCAATTTTGCACATCATTGTCAACTTGCAATTTGTCCTAGGACTAAGCGCGTCCCTTCCTAGGCTAGAGAAAGACTAACATCCTACCGCGGACGTATGTCTGTGAAACTGTGCTGGAAAATTGACAGGCCAGATCAAGCCGTACGATCTGTTACCAAGGATTGTGGTCTAATCCCAATCATGGTTCGGGTAAGTGTCCCCCTACAATATACTCTATTTCTTTTGACGAAGTACAGTCTGTTCGTTGTAATCTTCGTTCCCTGTCTTCTGCGGAACTCGTGAGGCATCATGAAGAACCCGAAGAATTTGGGGGCTATTTCATTATCAACGGAAATGAGCGTCTTATACGTTATCTCGTTCTTCCTCGGAGGAATCACGCCATTGCTCTCAACCGTCCCTCTTTCCAAGGCCGTGGTCCTTCCTACACTCCTTACGCAGTTCAGATGCGCTGCGTACGCCCAGACCAGACTAGCGTCACAAACACACTCCACTATCTGGCGAATGGTGACGCAATGTTGCGGTTTAGCTGGCGAAAACAAGAATACGTCGTGCCTATCATGCTCCTGTTGAAGGCTCTAGTCGGTGCCTCAGACAGGGAAGTCTTTGAGGGCATCGTCATGCAAGACTACGAGAACACATTTTTGATAGACCGTGCCGAACTGTTGTTACGCAATTACAAGATATATGGCTTGTACAGCGGTGATCAGTGCTTGGATTACCTCGGTGACAAGTTTCGCGTTGTATTAGCACTGCCTGAGGATTGGACGAACCTCGCAGTTGGCACGTGGCTTGTCCGAAAGCTCATGCTTGTCCATCTCGAGGCACCTCGAGACAAGTTCAGGATGCTCCTGTGCGCTGTGGCTTTTCTCCGCTTCCAATGACCGCCATTCACAGTATAAGTAGGTTTATGCTTAGGAAGCTGTACGCAATCGTGTCAAAAAGTTGTAGTGTCGATAACCCCGATTCTCCACAACATCAGGAAGTCCTTCTACCAGGAAGTTTGTATGGCATGATCATCAAGGAGAAACTTGAGGAAGCGCTCAATCAAGTTCGCTCTCAAATAACTCAAGATGTTCGAAAGCAAGAAACAACTGTCGACCTTTCAGATGGTAAAGAAATGGTCCCACCTAAGCAGAGAAACTGACTCTTGTTTGAAGAACAATATCTGCATAGGGTTTTGTCACGCGTAAATTTCGATATTGGAACGCGGTTGGCGAATTTTCTCGCAACCGGGAACCTGGTATCACCGACAGGTCTTGATTTACAGCAGGCTGCAGGTTTCACTATTGTCGCAGAAAAGTTGAATTGGCATCGATACATCAGCCATTTCAGATGTATTCATCGTGGTGCCTTTTTCGCTGAACTCAAGACAACCACGGTGCGGAAGTTGCTTCCCGAGGCGTGGGGTTGAGTAATCCTCCCGATGATCGTCTCTTATCTGACTGAGGTATTTTCAGGGTTTCTGTGCCCCGTCCATACACCAGATGGGTCTCCATGTGGTCTACTAAACCATCTATCTCGCACGTGTCGCATCGTCACCTCCCCTCTTGCGGTCTCTCACATCCCTGCTTTGCTTGTCGCACAAGGGATGACTGATCCTTTCGCACCTTCTATCAAAGGGGGCCAAAATATTTGTGTGCAACTGGATGGTCGTATCATCGGGTGGGCTAAACCATCTGTTGCAAAAAGCCTTGCTACCAGTCTGCGAATATGGAAGACGGAAGGTATTCATGATGTCCCTTTAGATCTGGAAATCGGTCTGGTCCTACCATCTGAGGGTGGGCAGTACCCTGGTTTGTTCCTCTTTGCATCACGCTCGCGCATGATGCGCCCTGTCAAGTACGTCGTCAATGGAAAGGACGACCAGATTGGGTCTTTTGAACAAGTATACATGGACATCGCAATATCACCCAATGAGATGGAACGTGGAATCTCGACACATGTTGAACATGCCCCAACGAACTTTCTCTCAATTTTGGCGAACATGACTCCTTTCTCGAACTTTAATCAGAGCCCTCGTAACATCTATCAATGTCAAGTGCGTCGTCCAGTATCTCGTAAAGCTCGATACAATGGGTGTTTGATAGATGGGGAAACAAACAATGGGAACTCCGTCGACCTCGCTGAGCCACCGTACGGATAACAAACTTTACCGGTTACAATCCGGGCAATCACCTCTGGTTCGGCCCAAGTTACACAACACCTATGCTATGGACTCATTCCCGAATGGCACAAATGCAATTGTCGCTGTCATCTCATATACAGGGTATGATATGGAGGATGCGATGATATTGAACAAGTCTGCGCACGAGCGCGGGTTCGGCTACGGAACTGTGTACAAGTCTCAGATTGTGGATTTAAAAGAGACTCGAGGGGCATCAAAGTCCATTGCTGCGCCCACGCTTCATTTTGGGCTTGGACGAGACGTAAGATTAGAACCAGTGGAAAAGCAGCATCCATGCTGCCAGTTTCTCGATCTCGATGGCCTTCCCTTTATCGGAACCAGATTGATATCAGGCGATCCTGTTGCTGCCTACGTTGACGATACTACGGGACGAACATGCTTTGTGAAATACAAAGGTGACGAAACAGCATATGTTGATCAAGTTCGTCTTCTTGGTACGTGGTGTTATTCATCTTCCCTTCATTGGGGCCATCTTAACTTAAGGTACTATCATCAGGGACCGACGCTGGTGATTCTGAGCTACAGAAAATCCATATCACGCTGAGGATCCCACGGTCCCCTGTGATTGGTGACAAATTCTCGTCCCGCCATGGCCAAAAAGGTGTCTGCTCCCAAAAATGGCCAGCCATCGACATGCCCTTTAGCGAAAGCGGAATACAGCCTGATATCATTATCAACCCACATGCCTTCCCCAGTCGCATGACCATCGGTATGTTGGTCGAGAGTATGGCTGGGAAAGCCGGCGCCATGCACGGCCTAGCACAAGACGCCACACCTTTCACGTTCGTTGAATTCACAATCTACCCTACATCGTATCTTGATCATTGCAACAGATTCTCTGAGTCAGACACTGCTATAGACTACTTTGGCAAGCAACTCCGAGCTGCCGGGTACAACTGTTATGGCAATGAGCCAATGTATTCTGGGATAACGGGTCAGGAATTTGCCGCCGACATTTACTTCGGGGTGGTCTACTATCAGCGGCTGCGGCACATGGTGCTTGACAAATTTCAAGTACGGACGACTGGCCCCGTTGACCCACTGACAAGACAACCTGTCAAGGTGAGGCGCACGAGGGCGAACGTTTACTGCTGTCGTTTATGTCGGCTGTATCCTTTAGGGTCGGAAACGTGCAGGCGGCATCCGCTTTGGAGAGATGGAGCGTGACGCGCTCATCGCCCACGGAACATCTTTTTTACTACAAGACCGACTGATGAATTGCTCCGACTACTCAACAACGTGGGTGTGTCGGACCTGCGGAAGCCTGGTCTCGCTTGGTTACAACGACGGCACACCCAACGTGAAAACATCGAAATCGATTGGCCCAGGAGGCGAGTACTGTCGAGTATGCTCGGAAGACGCAGACGACCACGATATGCAAGTTCGGGGTATCGTAGGGCAAGATCCCAATCCTGGGCGGATCGGGGATATAACGATCGCACTCCCATCCGACCACGTTCTAAGAGGCCAAGCCAAAGGTAGCGGTTTGGATATCGTTGCCGTACCATTCGTTTTCCGATATTTGTGTGCGGAACTGGCATCCATGGGGATTGCAGTCTCGTTGGAGGTACGATAGCAGTATCCGCCGATCCTTACCATATCCTGTTTTATCCTCCGCATTGACTTCCAAATACTTTTATCTACATGGTGTTCCCAACACGCGTTCGTGAGTGTAACGACTGCACTTGACAATGCAGAATTAGAATTATGCCGTCAATGTGCTCCGCATGCCAGTATCTTCCTCTGGGGACTTTACTAGCCTGAGAATGCGTAGGTGACGTGTATTATGAAGGGAGTAGACTCCTAGCGATGCGGCTGCACAATTACACGGGTGGGGACACGTGTCAGGGAAGGAACTCCATACTCTATATAGCATACAGCATCCAATGCACATGCAGGCCACCCGCCTGCGTTAGCTAACGACAAAGCTCGAAGCGATGTCAATCCTTTGGGAGTATCTTCTTCAACCACTCCCTCAAATCAACAAGTTCTTCCGGTGCGACTCCGTGTTGTAACCCGGAATAACCCCTGAATGTGACACCCTTCAACCCCGCAGCGTCAGGTGCGTTACGAGGATCACCGGCGGCGGCCAAAAAACCCAAGGATATCTTCAGAAAATCTACTGAAGCACTGCCTATTTTGAACGTGACGAGAGGGTCAGCAGTGCCATGACCCCAAAAGATTGGTAACGATGATGCGTGCACAGTAGACATCTAGAGTGATTCAGTCAGAAGGGGCCTGAAAGGATACGACGACCACCGACCGCTTTCACTTTATTCCTGAGAACTACCCAGCCGCTCAGAGAGACAACGCCTGCCAACTTGCGTTCAGTTGTGAGGCCAGTGAGCAGGCTCATAGCCGCTCCTTGGCTAAAGCCGCCGATTACAATCCGCCCAGCATCAATTCCAGAATCGACTTCTGCAGAGACGAGCTGATTGACCGAGGATACCGTGCCCAGCATGCCACCTTCATCTTCGGGAGATTCGAAGTCGAAACTCCTGATGTCGAACCTGTAAATGCGAATCGATGGTGCAGGTGCTGGGCAGTAAGCTTAAGCCATCTCGCCGAAATGGGCTATATATACCATGCTGGCATCTGCATACCAAAGTTTGCAGTGACAGAAATGCTTGGACTGGACGCGAGATTAGGGCACACACACCAAGAAAGGTCTTCAAGACCCATGGCTTACGCGTGAGGCAAAATCCATTTGACATGGGATAAGGCAGAGTCGGCTCTCAAGATGTCCGACACGGTATCGCCCCACCCATGTCCTGTATCGCCCAAACCCTGACAGTTGTCTCATCAGCAAATATCTAATTTACATAGCTGAGTAGATATCAACGTGGAGAAAAATGACTGTCGCTGTGTGCTTGGCAGTTGGGTTGATGATAAGTGACCTAAGAAGGGAAACAGACATGACCGAGGAAGTGCAGCGAAAAGTGGAGACGGATATCCTTTGAGATGGTGCACGTGTGGGTGTGAGGACGTCTGATCTGAGCATCGCGGTCCGCCCATCGCTTGATTTGATTTCTTATATCTCAGTCCTTCGACACAACCCGCAATGGAAAATGACCTGGCGGAATCTTCTCAAATTTCGAATTCATTGGCCGAAAACACGCAAGCCGTAGTACTCTCGAAAAAGGCGCAAAAAAGGGCGCAAAAAATGGCAAGACGGGAAGAACGAAAGATCGAACGGCGAGCGAAAGAGAAAGCGGCCAAGAAGGAGAAAAAGAGAAAAAGGGCGGAGAGAATTGCGGCAGGGGAGCAGCTGTCAGAGGATGAAAGGACAGAAAAGCGAGCAAAAATGAATCAAGCAAAGCAGCCGTTCGCTGCAAGAGTGGTCGTAGATTTGGGGTTTGATGATAAAATGAGCGATAAGGTATGATCCCGAGGTGACCTCTATTCTACAGCATCTTGCGATTGAACAACATCTCGGTCATCTTAGGAAATAACTTCGTTATGTTCGCAACTAGCCTATGTCTACAGCGTAAATCGACGCTCTCCAAATCCTTTCCGGTTGCTCCTATTCACCTCGCTCAATGGTCGAACACTATCTCGACTCGAGAAACAAAACGATGCGGGGTATAAAAGGTGGGCTGGAACAGAATGGTGGAACGAAAGCTACGATAGACTCTGGGTACGAAATTCAGGAGACCCTGCTGCTGGAGATGGCGAGAGTTCCAGAGACTCCCCAAGTGAAGAAAGTCGTGACGATAAAGATGTCCGCAATCCAGAAAACCTGCTCACACCTGTGTCACGGGATCGCGTGGTTTATCTTACTGCAGACTCGTGTGAAGTCCTGGAAGAATTGAAGGAAGGGGAGACCTATGTCATCGGTGGGATTTGTGACCATAACCGGTATAAGGTACGCAGGCGAATTCGTAACGCAATCTCCTTCATGCAAGATTCTGCAGAATCTTTGTCTAGACAAAGCCAAGGAATCGGGAGTCCGTGCGGCTCAGCTTCCCATTGGGCGATTTCTATCGCATTTACCAACAAGAAAGGTCCTCACAGTAAACCAAGTATTCGAGATTCTTGTTAAATGGGTGGAGACGAGGGATTGGGAGCTGTCATTATACGCAGTCATACCAAAACGCAAATTCCAAGATGGCGTTGTGCACGAAGAGCCCAACGAGGAGAGCATCGCAAATACGGCTGTGGAGGGGCCAATAATATAGTCTTTTTCCTTTTTCATTCAAGGACATCTTTGAGACTTGTTTTACCCGAACCCCTCTCCAATGCCTTCGGCTGTTGTGGTCCAGGCTTCCACCCAATCTATATTTACACAGTGAGTGATACAAACAGTTTGCATCAATAAATATGCTGACTAGGTAGATGACCTGGAACGTAGCTGGGACCGTACCATCTTCATGTCCGTGGAGCTCTATATGTCAGAGTGGTTAGCACACCCCGGCTAGGAAGCCCCAGCCTACCTCTATAAATCGCTGATGCAGCGGCTAGCGTGTCCCTATGCAATAAATGACGACTTGAATCTACCATAAGCTTTGCGTGAGTAAATTGGATGTGCAGTGCGCACCGTCCGATGACGGCATTATTCTCGCCCATGTCCCCAAGATCATCTAGAAGCTCCCACATGCTTGGATATCCTACGCTGACTTCGTCAACGTCTACGGTAAGAAGCGTGAAGCCAGCACGGCTCATCAGGTTTGACATGTCACGAGGGTCTGCAGTAGCGGTCATAGGCAAAGCTCAGTTGGAGATAGATGCAACGCGCCTGCCATGGGCGATACATGGGGAGAAATTCCGCCTTCTCTTTCAACTTCTGCGAGCTGAAGGGAGGTACGCAACTCGAAGAGTGTGTCACCTCCCAGGATAGCGCCAATGAAAACACCGTCAGGTCTCAATGCTTCTTTAATCTGTACAAGCACGCCTGTGGATGATGGTCTCGTTAACTTCTACTCTCGACCACACATGATTGCTCACCTGGCAGATCGTTAACCCAATGAAGGCTAAGACATGATACTATCGCCTCCTGGGAATTCCGTGGGATTGCCTCAAGTAGTTTCTCTTCGTCTACGACAAACCTCTCAACCTCGACTGTTCTCCCACCATCAGCCAGGTACACGAAATTCAGAAGTCGGAGAACAAAGACGCACCCTCAAACTCTGAGTCAGGGTCTCTTTCTACAGTATGTTCTGGAGGAAATTTGAACGAGAAGTTGAATGCTAGACCTCATTCCTTACTACTTAGGTCCAGCATTGTCACTTTCTGCGTCCGATCGGACTCGAGCAATTTGGAGAAATGACCAGGGCCAGACCCGAGGTCAAGGACAGAAGAAAACTTTCTCTTTACATCCTGGACTGGGTGTCAGCCAGGTCATGAGAACTCTGCGGGATAAATACCTGCCATAAATCTCTCTATCATCCTGTTGGCTACCTCATCACGGACATAGTCAACCATTCTGCTGCGATTGCCCCCATCCCGAGCCGCCGCACGGTCTTTTTGTAAGCGCTTGGCCTGTCTGTCGAATACTTGAAACGGGCTCTGAGTGGCGGCGTTGATTTGAGAAGGCGATAGAGATGCAAGTGATCGAAAGGCAGAAAACCTCTGGCGGATGGCGAACATGAAATGAACTTCAACAGTCACCTGGGGGCAACTTCGGTCCGCCAACAGGCCACAACACACAGTCATCTTCAATCCCCATCCCCATCCTATCCATCAAATGGACGACAGAAACAACCAGTTGAACCCTCACAATACACAAAATGGTCAACAGACCAACGCCATCTCAGCGGATCTTAATCATCTTCTTCAGAGTGGCGTGACTCCAGAGCAATTTGCTGCAAATGCCCGTCAACTCGAGGCTTACAGTCGCATGAATGCTATGGCTTTGCGGGTCTATCTGGAAAGGCAATCCCAACAAGCGGAACAACGTAGACAGGACGAGTAAGCTGTCCTTGTGTCGTTCTGGCCACTTTTACCAGCTATGCGAATAGGTTGCGTCTCATTCAGATGGCCCAACAACTTGCCTCTGGGAGGTGCGTCACGCCCTGTGTTTCCCATTCATCGTTTTTTTTTTAAACAAGGATACCAGTCAGCAACAACTTCCGCGGCAACTCCCACCGCCTGCCCCTCACCCTCGTCATTCGTTACTCCCTCAACAGACTACTGCCTCAAGTATCGTGGCCAACAGGAACGCACCCGTGGTGTGCTCTTTCATTGTGCTCATCAATGGGGAATCTAATTCATATAGCAACCTCGTAATCATGGACAGCCGTACCATACAACGAATGCGGCCTCCTCCCAACACTGGTCTCACAGGGGTCCCGCTCACGTGCCCATTGTACAACACCACCAACACCAACAACAACAACCCTATCATGCGACGGTGCCTTCTGCTTCTGTTGGCCGGAACGTTTATCTTCCGAACCATGTATCACATCCGATTGGAGGGGGGGGTGTTTTGGCCGCCGTGAGTCGCCACATGCCTTCACGCTGCATTTGTCGGTGACACCTTCCTCAGTCAACACGACACACCTCTCAAATCGTACAGCCGACCCACACGTTGCCGTCCTTTTTACAGCAAACACCACAGTATCCACAGCATTCTGGTGTTGCTGCAACCGGTTCACAGGCCAACATGGTGCACAGTGGTGCGTCAGGCGCGACTAGCAGCCATGGAGTTCACCACTCAGTGGGTGTTCATTTGGCCTTCATCTAACTTCAATTCTCTGAGATTAATTCGAAAGCATGGACGTCTCGATGAGCAATACTCTTCGTGGGTTAAGGTATTTGTTTCATGTAGCTACGCATCATGCGACTCATCGGGCTATCCAAGGCGTATGGTCCTGTGAAAGCAGCTTCAATAGCAAGAGAACATATGCAGTCGTGGCAGCAAGGAAGGCAGGTACATCCTCCAGTGCCATTCCCTACGCAGTCTACAATCGCCCAACCCACGCTTTCGGTATCGGCGCAAAATCTCCAAGATCCAAGTCAATCCCAGATTCCAAAGCAGGAAGAGGTGGCAGCTCCACCTCTTCCGCATCCTCAAACCCAGGAGTGGCATTCTTTAGCCCATAGTCCACAACAAATGACGTCCAGCGGCACTCAACCCAGCCCAGCTGTCCCATCCAGTCACGTTCCTCCTCTTCACCCTTCCACTGATGGCTCGACCCTTGAAACAGTTATTAGTCGCCCAACGCAGAATACTGCAGAGGTGCACTCACACCATCTGGAGGCCACAGCTAGCAATCCCGCCGTAACGTCGACTGATCTCGCTCCTACCACTTCCGTTTTACCAAGTTCGCAATCAAGCTCAACACGATCAATACTGCTGGACCCCAATGAGAAGGGAACAGCATTGTATACCATGCATGGCCTTGCGGCTAGCATCAAGCGCTCTTTAAATGCAGAGAGATTGGCAGCATCTGCAGAGCCATCCGCTTCCTCTGATCCACATGGACAAAAGCGGAAACGGTCAAGCTCTGCCGAGGCCATTGATACTCTCCACGAAGCAGAATCAAGCCGACCCGATTTGGCTACCGGAAAAGCTTACGAGCAGGGGCCCCTCCCTAAAGTAGAATCCCGAGCTGTGGATCTTGTTACTGAGCCTGATGTTTCTCCATTGATCATGCCGCCGGCATCCTTTCCAGAGGTTTCCATATCCCAGCAGCAGGCAATACACACCCAGAATGGATCAGCGATCCCTAGCTCACAGCACGATTCGGCTCACAACTTTATCCCCTTCTCTACTTTGGCGGGCGCTGTTTCATTCGACAATATCACTGATTCTGTACCTGCCAGGAGTAACGCCACGCCATCCTTAGAAGCCATGGATGTATTGGAGGACTTGACAACCGCCCAACTGCCGCCGGAGAACGTACTTCATGATCATATAGAAATCCCATTCATACCCGTCTCTCAGGCATCCTTTGATTCTCTTTCTTTCCCACACCGTACTCCGACGCCACCGCTTGCCGCGACGATCACTCCTCTCCGCGATGAGGATGAAGTTGATGAAAAGGTCGAGGCAACCCATTCATCCCGCCCTTCCACTCCTCTCCACGGGGAAGTTGATCCACAACTCCAGTTAGTCCCATCCGGAAGCGACGGTGACGTTGAAATGAGTGTAGCTTCTGATGGGGATCAAGTCCGGACCGATTTCAACAGCGTATCGTTGTCAGGGCACACGGGCCATTCCGAAGCGCGGGACAATAACTCGCCAATGCAAGAGGCCAACGTCTTCGTCCGTCGGGCAGGTTTGTTGGATTCATCAATTGGGGAGATTGATGGCAGATCGATAGGAAGCTTGAGGGCTGAGGAGTGTCCGGTGGGCGAGGCAAATGGTCCCGCACGAACATCTGAGGAAGCATCTCGGATAGTCACCAAGACATCACCAACTCGTCCTCAGAACCCAGATTCAGCGGAAACTTTGGGTTCGGGCTCGCTGCTCAATGTTCCCAGGACATCTCGTAGAAAGCAAGAGTTCTATATCGCAGTTCCTCCACCTTCAGAATGGGTTCTGAGAGCGAAGCAACGGGAAGCGGAAAGGAAAGCGCGGGGGAGAGAGAAAACCGGTAAGCCCCAATGACCTAGAATCGCTCCGTACTATTCCTCATGCGTCTTAGGGAAGCGTAGCAGCAGAGGTTCGTAGGCAACTCTACGAAGTTTACTGAACTCAATATGTTCAGTTAGAATACATGGAGTGTGAGCTTGCAAATTGTTTATGTCCCCGGCACTGCTATTGGAATGGGTGTCAAGCCGTTCTTAATTCGATATATTCTTTGAAGCAACATGTTAGACGACACCAGTTAGAGGTGGTACCTGTGGGGCCCACAATGGTATCGACTCTGGAATGAACTTCGACGGGCTCGCTGCTAACTCGGGTTTCCTAGACAGTGTCATGTCGGTGGAAGCAATGTCGTATGGTGTGCGAACAATCGAGCCTGCTTCTACACCTCCACCGTCACATTGATAAGGAAGTGGCTTGTATATACGAAGGTATACTTATGATAAAAACATCCTGACGATTTAATGCTAAAAATGGATTACCAGATTGTGACCAGCGTTTTTCTCGCATCCAAGATCTCGCAGAGCATGAGAAGAGAGAACATGCCGATGACGAACCCCCACCGTCTGCCGTACCTCGGCCACCTGATCTAGAGTCTCCTGTGGCACTACCTCAGATTGTCCCCTCATATACGGTCATAACGCCGCCTGCCTCTAAGCCGTCCATCACGGCGGAACGTCATGCCCGCCTCGGCCCTTGGGTAAATCGGTACCATTGCTTTCTGTGCTCTAAGCTGACACATCCTTCGTAAGACCCTGGGAATGATCATTGGCCACCCCATCAGGGGGCCTGATGGCAACACTGCACTGCGCGCTCGACGTACGACACGCCTAACGGACAAGGCGCTCGACGTCGCGCCGATGCTGATGTTCGCCGGCAATGGTGAAAGTGGGGAGACGACACCGAATTTGGAATTCCTTGGGCGATCTGCAGAATATAGTCATTTCGAGGAGCCATCTGTTGCGTCTATGCGCTTCTTCGATGACCTGGATACTGTGGATGTCACGCGGGAGTTTTACGATGGGTCGAATGTGAGGGAGGAGTCGCCTTGGCTTGGTGTAGGTAGCGAGAGCGTCGTCGAGATAGACATGGAGAGCACCGATTCGCTAGCGGTGGAGGCGCTTTTGTAGTTAGCGCGCAGGGGTAAGAAGAATAAGAAATAATAATTATAATGTGATTTCAATCTCTTTACGCCGCCGCCGCATTCTTCTTCCATGACCACCACCACCTCTTCCTCTCCCGGTCCGTCGTCTTCACTTACCAATAATTGTCTATCCTGACAGCATTTGTAGATCCCATGTATGTCTCCGCTCATTCTGCGGAGACAATCCTATCAGATTTTCGCCCCCTCAAACTCCAAGCAGATACCCTTACTTTTCTTAATCTCCTTCTCGATGACATTTTAGCAAACATAATCACTTCCTCTCGCTCAATTCTCACGGATCGCCTTAAAACTGGCCTTTTAAAGACGATTCCCACAACGATCGGAAAGGATGCGCTGCTCGAAGCCGAAATGGAGCTGCGCGCGTATTGGCAACGCCCGAACGCTATCAAGCCAACTCCTTCACAAGTTTCTGCTGCCGAATATAGTTTCTCTCTTCCCTCAATGATAGAGGTACCTTGTCTGTTCTAGCAGGTCCCCAGTCCATCTTACTCGCCCCTCATCTAGCTGATGCGTCTCAAGTGTGAAGCCTACTCAACATTGAATGACTCTGACGAGGACGCACAAGCCGAAAACAGTATTCAGGAACGGTTGCGGTCACAGGGCGTGGAACCTCCGAAGTCTATCATTGTGGCTCCGGCCGCTTTGTACCTCACAGCAATTCTAGAGTGAGTACGACTTCCTTGTCCCCTGCCAACCTCTGCCGAATACTGATTATCCTCTCAGATGTATCTGCGAGTAAGACAACCATACTTCCCCTTCCGTTCCCCCCAAATTAATTTACCATCCTCATGTCTAGACGTATACTATCTAGCGTAGGTCGGGTTGCCACACGGGACAGCAGCAAGGACGCTGCTGGGACACATGATCTATTCGTTGCCCTCTGCGAGGACGACGCTATCTATCCTATATTTAGGGGTTCGAAAGGTAAGTACCTTCCTTCTCTCCGTGTACCGAGTTTAAATCTAGGTTGCGCAGTCTACGAACTCATTGATAGTTCCATAAAATACTCTTCAAAGCCGCGGCGCAGCAAGTCTTTCTCAAAGTCAGAGCGACACGAGGCCCGTGATGTCCAATCAGCGGATCCATTGTCCACGTCGCGCTCTCGCCTTTCGTCGGAATCTGTCGCATCCGGTGCCGCCTCTGGGTCGGCAGGCTCTGACAACCATCTGCCGAGAACTTCACTGGAAAAAGGGAAATCCATCAAACTATTTCGCCCTTCTAGTGATCACGAAGCAACGCTCCCGTCCGATGCTGTATCCAGAGCA
Organism: Russula aff. compacta; assembly: GCA_003313875.1. Taxonomy (NCBI): domain Eukaryota; kingdom Fungi; phylum Basidiomycota; class Agaricomycetes; order Russulales; family Russulaceae; genus Russula; species Russula aff. compacta. The sequence continues at coordinate 1,752 of QLOT01021611.1, read as the reverse complement.
ACTACGACTAGAAGGGGTAATGCCGTCCCGAGTGGTGGTATAAATGAGAGCGCTATCCCAGACTCAGAGGTTCGTACCCACTTTACTTCTTCCCCGAGTAATATCAGACCCAATATGTTAAAGGAGGGCAATCCTATGCAGGACTTTGATGATCTCATGCGTTCTGGGGACACAATGAAGGTATCGTTGACTCCAGATCGGTTGCGGACGATGGAGGTACGTTTGATGAGCTACCTACCTTTTTTCTAAACGCACAATATCTCTCTAGACCGCAAGGCAGCAGCAGCAGCAACGACAGTTCAACACTACTCCCCGACGAACGGGAAAATCTAACCTCAATCACCACTCTCGAGCATCTTCGGCCGCCGAGGCTGATAGTCACCACTCCCTGTCACCTGACCAGAAATACCTTGGCTCTAGGAAGCCATCACTTCCTCAAGTTGATTCCATCATCGAAGATGAGGAACCAAAGGAAACCGTCGCATCGCCTCGGGTTGTGCAGTCCCGTGCATCACCAAAGCCATCGGATGTGCGGGCGCGGGCGGTGTCGACTTCCGGAATAACTCATGGTCTCAGTCCGCGGGTCACGAGGAAATCATCGCTTGGTGTGAAAAGTTCCACACCCTCAACTGGGGCTGTGGGTCGTGTCCCATATAATGCGCCCAAGAGCTCACCAGCGATTCCCCGACGGGTGCGCAAGCTGAAGAAAAATCGGGAGTCAATGGACCTTGATGATATCATGAATGGCTCAGAAGAAGGCGGTGAGTCAAGTCCTGACTCCATTGACCAGTCGATGCAAGGCCGCGTCCCATTGTACCCCGTCTCGAAAGTAACGAAGGACCTCATCTCCTTTCTCGAAGAGGGTCCCCCTCCTGAAGTTCAACCTGCGCGCCCTGCCACAGTGAGCTCTGTCTCTCTTACACCGACGACTAAGTCTGCCAAGAGTGGCAGCCGGCTGCAACGCATGATTTCAAAGCTAAACCTGTCGAAGGAAGACCGATCACCCCAAGAAGCACATCGTGGCCGAAGTAGTGCTAGCGCTCCCTCGACACCCTCAGTACGATCCTTCGGTGCAAATAACCCACCTCCTCTCCCCACGGCTGTGAAACCTGTACCGCCTCCTATTCTATCGATCCCCCCACCTGTGCCAATCTCACCACCTCCATCATCCCAACCATCACCCGACGAAGACGCACGGTCCCCTACAACGCGCAATGATCGGCCTACTAGGAAGATGTCAGTACGTAAGGCTGTGCCAACTTGGGGGGAAACAGTCGACCAGGGCGTTCCGATCGGAGACACAGGCTTGACTACCCCACCCCACCCTCAACCTACTTCACCATTACCTCTCTCAGCTTCTTCAACGCCGCCAAAACTGAACGACCAAGCTCAGTCCCCATCTCCTCCGACCCCAGCACCCGAAGCAAATGGTCATACGCACAATGACAATAAATCCTGGGGCGACTCTCCAGTTGTAAATACCATTCCTGCCTCCACCGGGCTCGAGACACCCTCGCATTCCCCAGCTCCCCAAGAAAATAAGAACGGGCGGGCGGAACAGCCATACCCGCAGGGTATCTCTCGCCCTAGATCATCGCGGCCGAAACACCGCTCGTCTCCGAATGACGAACAAGTCAGCTCAAGCTGGCGGTGTTCAGGATGTCAACAGCGCTCATCTAGCGCTCAGGCTATCGCCCCAACTCCGTCGTTGTCAGAGTCTCTTGCATTGGACATGCGAAAACTAATGTTGCA